>JADLSH010000360.1:0-261277 GCA_016169945.1 Trachythela sp. YZ-2020 | reverse complement strand
ATTATCCCAAGCATTTGACGCACTACCTTCCCATGGCTTAAACTTTAAAACCTGATACTTACAGTATTTTCCAAAATTAGGACCATCGGGATTAGCTGTAACTTTTGGAAATGTTCTGACAATGTACGGATTTGCCCGTTTAGTCAACTCACCTTTGACGTTGGTGTACTGCGACGCATATTGCATCAAATTCAATTGAGACAACCCAGTATACCTACTTCTACAACAGATTTCTGAAGAACCTCATCTCCTTCATTTTCTGCATCAAGAATAACCTTCCTGCTGTTTTCTAAAGAAATAGTAACAAAACTATATGTGCAGCCTACCAATGGCAGACTAAGTAACATATGTGCAGTTTCTTGGGCTGCCATATCTCTATCTCCAGCTACTTGGATCATAGCTTTCTTGATGGCTGAAGATACTTGGTCATCATTCTGTAATGAGGATACACACACTTTCAGTATTTCAGAGGCAGATTTTGATCGCGGTTCTCCTTTCGCAGCATACTTGGCCATGTATCTTGCACATGCCTTCTCATCTACAATTACCTGCAAATCCACATTGGCCCGCCAATTTTCAAGCATAACCCTGTTATGCGAATTAAGTCGTTCGTCATTTCGTTTGGTGTTTAACTCTGACTCTATAGACTTATTCTTCTTACCTACAACCTCGTAAGTTAGTGTTGTTGCATCTTTAATGGTTTTGGGAAACCAAATCTGCATTCTGCAGGAAGATCCAATCTTTTCTTCCTCAAACAATAGGCTGGACTACATCTTGTATGCCTTTCTACAGTATTAACTAACCTGTGATAGTCATTATCACGGTTCTCGACTGCTGTGGCTCTAACAGCAAATGGGTGAGGGTCTGGTACCCTCCAGTGTTCATCTGGCAGGTCCTCGTTAACTGTTGTCACCAGCCAGTCAACATACCTGTTAATCAGAATGAATGTATATTATGGACATTGAAATATACACAATGTCATTCCACTCTCTGTATTCTAAAACGATACTGACTGGTGCGTAATGAGGAGGATGTAATAAATTCCAACACTACAAACGTTAAATCCCAAGTTATATTTTTCATCCAAGATTAACAGTTTTTCAATTTCACACTATATTAAAATGCCTTAGACCAATGAAACCTTAAAATTGCTAGGAAAATTCCATACCGACAATTTTGAAGGAAAATTGAAATTTTTCAAAATATTTGTGGAAGCTATCAGATAGATTGCAACAGTGATTGCAACATTTTCAATAAATGTAAACAGCATTGCACATGTCATTGGATAAGAAATGAAACCATTCAGCAAACATCTACTCAAAATAACAATAATTTATGGTACCTGAACATTAGCTGGACATATAGGGTGAGTGTTTTTTATGCATAATCAATAATGTATAACAATAAATCAGAACTGCATTATCAGACATTTCTCACAATAGACATTTTCCGAATTTTTGCTTGACTGCAATAGAAACAGCTTGAAATCGAGGATGACAATATAATCCAATAAGTAGTCTTTATTTCCAGGCCAAAAAATTGGGAAATATCTATTATAAGTGTTTCTAATGGCAATAATATTGAGTCCAACCCCCCCCCCCCCCCAATAGTGTGCTTTATTCGAACTTATGTACATCACAATAGTATGTAAAACAATTGGTTCTTACCGTATTAACAACTTCTCAGCATCTTCGCCCTCTCTGAGAACATCCTGGAAAAGGAAATCAAAAGAATCTTGTGACATTTCATGCCTGCTTGTCTCATTCTCCAGCACTGCAATACATGCACGATTACGTAATAATCTAATATCAGGGTCATTTTTTAACTTTGCACATCCGTGTACATGAATACTTCCCCTGGCCTGATACTCAAATCGATACCAAAACCATTCAGCATCTAAGACACCACCAAGCCAATGTCTGATAAACTCCTGCAGTCTCTGCATGAAAAACCAATCAGTCAGATGTGGATTGTCAATTACAGCTTGTGCCCGTTCGGATCTTGAAGCACCCTCATTGCTTTGCAACAGCCTTTGCAAATCTGGCCAATGACTGTCGGCTGCGCTAAATGTAAAGAACAAAGTTGGGCAGCCTTTTTGTTCAATCAAGGCTAACAACTCCTGCAGCCTCTGATACCAATACTGATTCGTACCTTGAATTTTAGACACATAGCGTTGCAACCTGTTGATCATCTGATTTGCATTCATGGAATTAACCATCTCCTTCAATTCTTCCATTGTCATGTTTGCATCAGCAGGATGCTGACGTAAGTAAATATTAGCTTGTGACAACAACTGATGTCGCTGTTTCATATTTAATGCCCAATAAGGAAACCGTGGGTGAGAAGCAAACCTCCATTCAAACTTACCATTTGCCAGTTTCTCAGCAAACTTTATCAAGTGTTTGAATGCCTCTGTTAATGTTATACCATGCTGTCTAGCCCTATTTGTTGGGTCACCTTTCCCATAAGGAAACAATGTCGGAAATGCCATAGTAGCCAAACCATCTGTTTTAAATTCATTGACTACATTACCTTCAGTAGACGGCCAGTCTAAGGGATCAACCTCATTTACTGCATCTTGGATAGCTGCATTGTCTTTTCTCTGTCTTTGACGCATAGGAATAAATGATGTACTACCATTTCCTAAAACTAATTCTTCAACACTAGCATTAGCACTCATTACAGGGTCTTGGGGAGGCCCCTCATTATCAACATGAACTGAAAGTTCATTTTCATCAACAACATACCTTAGCTCATCTGGTATACCATTTTCTGGTAAACTTTGGATAAATTCCCGATCAATTTCAATGTCTTTGAAAAATGGATTGTTTGTCTTCAACCATAATATAGCCTCCAGAACTCTGTGTCGACGCACAGTGAAATCTCTATGTGTTTCGCCAGCACCGTGTCTTCGCACAATCATAACAGGCAAGTCAGCTACATGTGCTGGCAACCTATGCAAGAAACTTTGAATATCTTGGGGTAAGTTTAGTACATGCCTCTCATACCCCCTCTGCCCACCATGTTTTCTATACACTCTCATAATAGGGCAAACCCTTGAAATCAATATTTCTTCTACCTGTGTCAAACCTCTTAACTGTTCAGGAATAACTCCTGGGTCCATGTCATTCTCAGCACTGAAATTCTTAGGTGTTTTCTTGTCTCTTTTACACCGGTAACAAATATATGTCTCTGATGTCAAGTTCTGTCGTGTCGGCCAGGCTTCTTTACAAATTGTACACTGTCGATGCTCTAAACTTTCCTGATCTAAATGAAAACTGTGCATTTCATTTTGAACAAACTCTTGCTCATGCAAAGGGTTATCAGCATTTTGCCAACTGCCCTCATGTAAATATTCATCACGATTATTTACAACCTCACCATTAGTACCTACATTGTCAAGTCTTACCTCTGTGCTTGTTTCTGTCGCTTTTTGTCTCATACCTTCAAACCTCTCCTCTCGCTTTCGACTTCTTTCTTTCTGCCTTCTCTCTCTGATATAAACCCCATTTTCGTCTCGCTGCATGTCCATTTCCTCGCCTGTACTTGCTTCAGTCCTTTGTTTGTATGCAGCCCTACGCTTTGCCAACCGACATTCTCTTTTCTCTGGTGTTTCCCTTTCCTCGCCTGTACTTGCTTCAGTCCTTCGTTTTTTTGCAGCCCTACGCTTTGCCAACCGATACTGCTTTTCCTCTGGCGTTTCGTCATTCAATCTTGTTCGTCTTTTTTCCCTTCGTTTTGCGAGTTTTTCTGCGTGTGTATCTCTTTCGTTTTTGTCTTGCTGTTTCTTTTCTTTGCTATTCGGCATTTTATATTTTAAAATGCGGTTGTTTTGTATTTTTTATCGATATTTCTTCACAAAATTTTATTTTGTATAAAAATATAAACTTTTAAAAGTTTGCAAAATGACAGTTAAATTTCTGACGTATAATATAAAAACAAAATCTTTCTCATAGCCAATCATGATGTTGCTAGTTACCAGTGTTCTCTCGGCTTGAACTCGCGCATGCGCATAACTTACAAAACCGTCTCGTCCATGACAAAAACAAATGGCGGACGACTTTGCATTCCACAATGTTTTCACATACCCGGGTGTAAATCTCCGAGCGGAATTAGTACCCTCGCACGGCGCTTCGCGCCCGCTCGGGGATTAACAGACCAGCTATTTGTAATCTCCAGCAACGATGTTACTGTACCATGCAATGACCGAAATCCAGATTGACTGGAAGTCAACAGATTGTTGTCGTTAAAATAATTATTAAGTTGGTCAAAAATAATTTTCTCAAAAATCTTTGAGACCGTTGGAATCGCAGATATAGGCCTATAATTACTCGGCTCATGCTTTGCACCGTTCTTATACACAGGCGACACCCTTGCTTCCTTCCATTTTATTTTTTTTTTTTATTTTATAATTATATTTATCCAGGATACCCACATCACTAGTGTGTTTTCCAGTGGGGTCCTGCATGATACAATCATTAACAAAATTTACTTCTATATATATATACAATTAATAATATACAACGTCACGTCATATAGCAACAAATAATGAAAACGAATAATTAGCTATATCTATAATAAGTACATACATACATACATACATACATACATACATACACACATACATACATATACATACATATACATACACGTACATACACATATATTATCTATACTGTATATAAAATATATCTGTTATAAACTTAATTCAATCATTAAGTGCGAAACAAGCCTCAAAGCTAATGGAGAAAAAAAAAGAAGCATGAACACAATATGAAAGCTTATCAAAGCTGCACACTTAGGAACTGAAGTGTAGGAGAATGATATAAAGCATGCGACTAAGAATAGTTATATAATATGTGGCCTTAGTGATGACTTAAATTGACTCAGAGACACAATGTTTCTAACGGAATCGTCCAAGTTATTAAAGTCTTTCGAAGCGAGGTAGGTTGGTTTGTGTTTACCCCAGTTCGTGTTGACTTTCGGGAGATGGAGGTTGTTACAGGATCTTGTGCTGTGGGAATGGATGCTGCAGTTAGTTCTCAGGTTGAAGTTGAAATCGATCAGTCCATTAGTGCATTTGTAGATGAAGATACAACGATGTTTATATCTGCGAGATGAGAGAGTTGACCAGTGTAATGTAGCGAGAGCTTCGGTTGCTGAAGAAAGAGGAGGGAGATCTAGTATCAATTTAGCTGCTTTATTTTCCAAGGTTTGCATGGAGTTCATAAGTTCAGCATTGTTTTTATCGCCCCAAATTACTTCAGCGTAGTCGAATAGCGGTAGTATTGTCGAAGTATAGAAGATCTGTCTTGCATCCAGCGGTAAGAAATATTTCACACGGCGCAGCAATCCCAATCTTTGGTTGATTTTCCCCATTAATTTATCAATATGTTCATGCCAGGTAAGGTTCTCGGTGATCGTGATGCCCAGATATTTCAACGATTGTTCTTGTTTTATCGTCCGATTGCAAATAGAGGTGTTAACGTTGGAGATGGATCTTAGGCGTTGTCTAACGGCGAAAATGATGAACTTTGTCTTGTCATGATTGAGTGTAAGAAGGTTGCTGTTTAGATAACAGGAAAGGGAGTGTAGGTCGGAGTTGAGTTTTGACTGAAGTTCGGAAATACTGTCCGCAGAGTAATAAAGGAGTGTGTCATCAGCATAAAGTATCGACTTGCAGTGGGTCAAGCATTCAGGTAGATCATTAATATAAATAAGGAAGAGAAGTGGTCCAAGAATACTTCCCTGAGGGACTCCGACAGTTACTGGCTTGGGATGGGACATTGAATTGTTGATCATGGTTACTTGGGTACGGTTTGATAGATACGAGCAGAACCAGTCGAGAACAGACGAGGTGAAGCCGATTTTTTTCAATTACTCCAATAAGATGGTATGGTCGACGGTATCAAAAGCTTTCCTTAGGTCGATAGAGACGGCACCAGTAATCTTTCTGTGATCGAGATTATCCAGTATCTGCTCAGTAAAATGTGCCAGGGCAATGGTAGTTGACAGTTTGGAGCGAAAACCGAATTGTTGGGAAGCTAGTAACTTGTGTTCTTGCAGGTAATTGTAAACTTGATGGTGGACGATTCGTTCTAGTAACTTACTCAAGGTTGGTAGGATGGTGATTGGTCGGTAGTTGTTGGATGAAGTTGGGTCTCCAGATTTGAAAATTGGAGTAACTCTACCTTTCTTCCAGATGTCAGGAAATGAGCCATAGCGTAAGGAGAGGTTGAAAATTTTGGTCAAATATGGTGCGATTACACAGGCGGAATCTCTAAGTAGCTTAGCACTAATTCCGTCCAGACCAGTGGCTTTGTTAGTTCTTAATTTACTCAGTTCCTGCAACACAGACATTTCATTAACCTCTTTGAAATCAAAGGAATGAGGTGATGTAGCGGTGGTCTTATGCAATTTAGGTTTGAATAAATCTTTAATTTTGTTCGCAAGCGTGGACCCTATAGATGTGAAATAGTCGTTCATGATTGTCGCGATGGAACGTGGGTCGTTTACCGGGACATTTTCACTGATAATACAGGAAGGAGTGGTTTTAGTTGGATTGCGAGAAGTGACTTCATTAATTTTTTTTCCAAAGTTCATCTCTGTTGTCATTGATCAGATTTTGATAGTAGTTGGATTTACATATCTTAACTTGCTGGTTTATGAAATTCTTAAGATCGCGGTAGGTATTCCAGTGGTATTCTGAATTATACTTTTGTGCATGTTTTAAATGGAAATCGCGTTCTCGCATGAGGTCAAGTAGTTCAGAGGTCATCCATGGTGCTCTTACGGTAGATTTTACTCTCTTAGATCTGGAAATATTCCAGTATGAATAGAATTAGCAAATATCTCTGTTAAAGAAGGTGCAATCACATCTGCCGCCATTTTTAACAATTTATTTGGTATTTTATCAAGACCAATAGATTTCTTTTCATCAATTGTTTTCAACAATCTGTGGACTCTATCAATCATAGGAGTTTGCAGGTTGAACGTTTTATCTGTAGGTGTGAGATAGACCTCTGGGTTATACTCAGAAGCAGGTATTTCAGCTGCAAGATCAACCCCAACCCTTGAGAAATAGCTATTAAACGTTTCAGCCATTTCGACAGGTGAAGTTACTACTTGCTCGCCTATTTTAATTTCCGAAATTCTTTTAATTTTCGTACAGTTTCGCGAACTTAATTCATTAATTAACTTCCATGTTTTTTTCATATCTCCTTTATGTTTATCAAGATTTTTGGTAAAGTAAAGTCGCTTTGCTTATTTGATTTCATTGTTGACCTGATTTCTTGCATGTCTATATTGAGACCATTCTTGTGAATCTTTAGAAGAGATAGCTCTCTTTTTTAAGAAATCACGATTAAAAATTAAATGTCTTAATTCATTGCTGCTGACTCGCCTGGTCCTAAGTGGTGCATGCCTGTCAATTACATTCATTAATAAATCTTTCCATGTTGCCCACATTACATTTGGGTCTTCATAGTGATAAACATTTTCCCAAGGTTGTTGTCCCAGTTCGCTTAGAAAACTATCTCTATTAAATTTTTTCATTGATCTAGTCTCTATGTTTCTTGTCCCTGTCTGTACATAATGTGCTTTGCGTATAATATAGACCATCGAGTGGTCACTAAACGAAAGATGAATTACACCAGAATCAACAGTTGTTGATAATGAATTTGTTAGGCAGAGGTCAATCATAGTGGTAGATTTCTCGGTAATTCGAGTTGGTTCTTCAATCAACTGATGCAAGCCATAAATATCAAATAGTTCAGTTAATGTGTTTTTACATGAGGAGTTAGCCGTCGGTGTGAAATCAACATTTATGTCTCCAAGAAGAAAATATTCTAAATTTTCGGCGTCAAGTGCCCCAATCATTGTTTCGAACTCGGCAAAGTGACTTACTGGAGAATCAGGAGGTCTGTACCAAGTGCTTACCAAAATAGATTTTGATCGTGGTTTTGTAATCTCTACGATCAGATTTTCTAGGATTTCTGACTGCAAATCATAACGTTTTTTATAATTTATGTTTGAACGAACATAAAGACAAACTCCACCGCCATTACGGCCATTAACTTTTCGATCTCTCCTAATTATTTCAAATCCTGGTAAACAAACCTCCTGATCACTAATTGTGAAATCAAGCTTAGTTTCATTGATACATAATATATCAATTTTATTACTACAAATAAATATACGTAATTCATCTATATGCGCTATAAGACTGTTAATGTTTAAGCATGCCATTACCATTCCTCGAAGGAAAGGCGTTGTGGATATATTAAAGTTAGTGGCGTTTAACTCACCAAATCCTTCTACTATTTGATCATCATCATCTGTTTGTCGTAACTCAACATTGTTTGACTCCCAAACGGGAATTTCCTAGTCTTTCTTATTATGAATATACTTGTTAAAATTGCGAGATAGCATTGTTGTCCCCATTTTGTTGAGATGAATCCCGCTTCGATTAAGATGATTTGATGTAATGTTAGGATGTCCAATGAATTTCCAGTGGCGTTCGAGACACATTTCTTTTAAAACTTTGTTAACCTGATTCACTTTACTTGCAAGATCACCATTATCTACCCGAGTAATAAGGCCAGATATTATTAACTCTGTCTCAGGTAAAGTATTCTTGACTGACTCTGCTAACGGGATTATTTCTTCGGCATGTTTAGTAGAGGTTTCCCTACTCTTAAGGCTATTAGTGCCAACATGCAGAATAAGTTTGTCAGGTCTTTTTCTTTGTATGGGTTTGATGTGGTCTGCCATATCTAAGATAGTGCATCCAGGAAATGTTGAAACTTGAACCCTCGTATTTTTTGCAGACATTCTATATCCATTTAAGTGTTTAATCATTGAATCACCCGCTATTATGACTTTTGTAGGCTTAGTTGTTTCACTGTTATGGGTTCTATTTTATTCGTCTTGTATATTACTGCTGCTTTCCTGGGTTTCCCCTTGGCCATTAGAATGGCCACTTACATTCAGCTCTTCTGGCATTGCATCCGCAAGTGATTGAAATATGTTTTCCTCTGTAACAGCATTCGCTGATGCACTTTCCTCTGTAACAGCATTCGTTGATGCGGTGGGCAATCTTTCTTTGGTAACATACGTAGATCTCTTTCTCCTTTTCTTCGGTGTTTTTACTGTAGCCCAAGCGTTATTTTGCTGAACATTTGTATTATTATTCCTGTCACTGTGATTATTATGCTGTAAATTATCTTCTTGTAATAAGCTAATTACCGTGGTGAGGCTAGACTTTTCACTTTGCAATTCACCTACTTTCGTTTTAAGTTGTTTTATTGTGGATTTAGCCGATTCTAAGTCACTTTGTAAACGAACATTTTCCCTTCGTAGCGACAGATCACTGTTGCAAGGCACGGTGCAATCATCAATCTCTTGAGCGTCCATTCGATTTTGTAATAGCTTCATTTCATATTCGATACGCTTGATTTGTAACGCAAAGTCCCCGCAATAACAACTACTGGAATTGTTCGGATTATAACATAATTCAGTAGAGGTTTTCTCTACTTCGTATTCACTTACGTTGTTTGTCTGCTTTGAGTAGGTATCAGCATTACATGCCAAAAGGCTATGAGACTTTTTTTTTTCTTCTTTTTTTTTGCTTTCGCCCGCCATATTTCGTTCCTGTCGAAGCTCGCTGTTTGTATTGAGCTTGTCGGTAATCATCGTAGCTAACTTCTCTAGTTTCTCGACGAGACTTTGGTTGTGATCATCACAAACAATCGACAGTTTTTCTTATTTCTGCCATGCCATTTTAAGTTGTAATTGCAGCTAGTAAATAGCTTTACTTCGCCACCCGGCGACGTCCATTTTCCTTGAAGTTGTAAGTCGTATTTCACAAAGGCTTTTAATTCGTCCAAAGTTCCCTCCCAGGCAAATTATTTGCCTGTGTAAGTAAGATTAATGCCTTAGATGTTAGATGCTCTTCCTCATTATTGTTACTTTGCGGATAGGCAAAGTAATCTTCGATAATCGCAGAGCTTTCCAAAGTGTGACCTTCCGCCATGACGACAACTATATACGACCAGCCTTAATGAGAACAAAATTTGGTAATTTGGTAATTTGACCTATTTAAAACCAAGTACATCTCACAAATATTGATATTTTTATGTGCCCTTAAGCACAGAGTTATTGCCAAGGTAAGTGCGTTTTTATTTTTCCATTTTGACTATAAATATTAATCATAATTCCAGTTTTGTCGTAGCATGTACATCAAATGGCGCACGTAAAAAGCATCCGTACATAACTAGTTTCCTTTCAAACCCTGGAACTTGACGAGAAGGCTATCACTTGTCTTTATAACATATATTTATCATCTCATATGCAATGTTAATGCAAATAGGGTAGTTACAACTTTGTGCGATTTGCCAATCTTGTACAAACGAGGTTTTTTGACTCTTCTGTTTGCACGACTACGAGAGGATCGCAATTTATGTTGTCCTCACTTCAAACCCTGTAACTTCACTTTATATATATTTCAGGACTTCACATTTACATGTTTTAAACAAGAATAAAAATATCGATGCAACTATCGACTTTTCAAACTTTTTGATGGTTTAACAATGCTAAAAAATACCATTGAATGCGTGCGTTCCCTTTTTGACTACAAAAATGTCGCCATTGTTGTTGTTAGTGTATGCACCTACTTCAAACCCTGTAACTTCACTCCAAATAAATGTCAAGACTTCTCATTTACACATTTTAAACAAGAATAGAAATGACGATGCAATTATCGCTTTTTGAAAGTTCTCATGGATTTAATAAAGCAAAAAATCACCTTTGAATGCATGCGTATTATTTTGAACCGCCTTCGTTGTTGTTTCTGTACACACTTACTTCAAACCCTGTAACTTAATTTTAAATATATTTCAGGGTTTCTTATCTATATATATTGAACAAAAATAGAAATGTGAATGCAGCTATCGCTATTTCAAACTTCTCCTGGGTCTAACAAAACAAAAAATCACTTTCGAGTGCATGCGTATTATTTTGAAATACAAAAAGCTCGCCATTGTTGTTGTTTCTGTACACACCTACTTCAAACCCTGTAACTTCACTTTAAGTATATTTCAGGGTTTCTTATCTATATATAATGAAGAAAAATATAAATGTAAATGCAGCTATCGCTTTTTAAACTTCTATTGGCTTTAACAAAGCAAAAAACACCTTTGGGTGCATGCGAACTACAAAAACTAGCCATTGTTGTTGTCGCTGTACACACCTACTTCAAACCCTGTAACTTTACTTTGAATATATTTCAGGATTTTCAATTTATATATATTGACAAAAATATAAATGTCAATGCAGCTATCGCCTTTTCAAAGTTCTATTGGGATTACCAAAGCCAAATATCACCTTTGAATGCATGCGTATTATTTCGAACTACAAAAACACTCGCCATTGACATTGTTGTTCTACAGGCTATATCACGGACAGCACGCGCAAAACAATGGCGTTTCTAGTCCCTGTCTTCTGGATAGTCTATGCATTGATTGGCTAAATACTTCATGTTACAATAAATTTTTAGAAGTATAATTCCTGAGTTCGAATAGGCGAGGGGATTCTACATGAGCGTATTTCTAGTTCAATACTGAAATATATGAACCGTCTGTTCAATAAAACTGAAACAAAACTGCATTTTACCAATAATTTTTTTTAATGAAATCAGTTGAAAATATACAATTCTCTCGTAAAAATAATTTCGCTTTCCTTTTAATTTATGGCTTTTTGATAACATTAAATATAAGATCGGAGTAGTATAGAATATTGGGTGTCTGGGTCTAAAAGAACCGGTTGAAACTATTTCAGAACCCCCATGTGGTTTCTGGGTCAAACTAGTTCAAACTGGTTCACAACCCCCAAGTGGCTTTATGGCAAAATGTCACTGAACTCCCAAGAGACCACAGGCCGTTTTTTAATTAGCGCCACGACTACGCAAGTGAGCGGACATTTAGAGGAATATTGCGTACTACAGATATGACGAGCCAGTTTATTGACTAGAGTATTACCAGACCTGTTCCCATACCTAGGACTATAATCCCTCCAATACGATCGCCAAGGACTATAATCCCCCCAATACCACCGCCTAGGACTAGAGCCCAAGCAATACCACCGCCTGCAATAACTGAGGCAGAAAGAGCGTTTCGAGGTTTTACCCGCACCTTTAACGTAAGAGTTGTCCACGTCAACACCTCTTCAACAGCTCTTTGCTTCACGCCCGGGGGTTATTAAGCACCTAGAGCATGAGCTTGATAAGCTAAAAGGATTAAAGCTCCTAGAAACACTAAATATAGAATTCATGAAAGCAGATGACAAATTCATGATCTACACCACAGGTTACTTCAATAGTAAGTCAGACGCTATAATGAATAAGGACATTATTGCAACAGGTTTGCCAAGTAATGTAGAGAGTATCGACACCAAGATAGATCACGTTATTGAAGGTAGTGGGTGGACCATCAGTGAAGTGCTAAGCCATCATATAAATGTCTTACAATATAGACCACTAACAGGGAGTAGCTACTTGGTATTACGCAAACATCTGAAAAACCCTAAGAAAGGGCTTGTCAATATTAGGAATGAGGATCAAGAGTGCCTTAGACGGTGCTATATAGGACAGGTCTTAAATCCAGACGTGCAGCGCAAGACTAGAGTTACGAAACGTGATAGAAAAGTTTGACTACACTGGGATTACATTTCCAGTCTCATTGAAAGATTACAATAAAATTGAGACGCAGAATAATATCAAAATCAACGTCTTTGGAATTGAGAGTGGTATTTATCCAATATATATATATATATATATCAAAACAGATATATAATTAAGTTCTAAATTTACTGCTACTATCAGTGGGAGAGAAGAGTCACTATCTCTTGATTAGTGACTTTAATCGTCTAATGTACTGCCAAACAAGTCATAAGTGTAAGAAGTACTTTTGTTTAAGTTGTTTACAATCCTTTTCGAGTGAGATTGTGCTATCAAAACACAATGAAGTATGCCTTGAAATAAACGGAGTCCAGAGTATTCAAATGCAAAATGCTGGTTCCGTAGTAAATTTTAAGAACTATCACAAGTAACAAGCATTGCCATTTGTCATATACGCAGATTTTGAGTCAGTAACCGAGAAGCTGAGCGGATGTACACCTAACGACGACAAGTCCTACACCAGCAAGTAGCAATCCCACGTAGCATGTGGCTATGGTTATAAGCTCGTTTGCTGCTACGATGACACTTACACTAAGGACGTGGTGATCTACCGTGGTGAAGATGTTGTGAAGCAGTTCTTAATTGCGATGTTAAAAGAGGCAGAATGGTGTAAGCGTGTTTTAGAAAGCATTTTAAAAAACCACTAACTATGAGACAAGAGGATGAGGATCAGTTTAGATCAGCTACTAAGTGTCACATTTGCGACAAGGACTACTCGACTAAAAACGTCAGAGTTAGAGATCATTGTCATATCAGTGGTTTGTACCGCGGTAGTGCCCACCAAGAGTGTAACTTAAAGATGAGGATGAAAGTGGATCAGTTACAGATTCCAGTCTTTCATAACTTGAGAGGTTATGATAGTCATCTGCTGTGCCAGGAGATAGGAAATTCAAAGACATGGAGATTAGTGTGATCCCAAATAACATGGAGAAGTATTTAACTATCATGTTTGGTAGACACATTGTCTTTAAAGACTCACTCTAGTTTATAATGTCTAGTCTTGACACGCGCGCTAGTAAGTACCCTAAGTGATGAACAACTTAAGTATACACGTGATAAGTACGGAGGTCACGAGTTTAGCCTAATGAGACGGAGTGTATCCGTATGATTATGTAGATAGCTTTGAGAGATTTAAAGAGCAACGACTTCCACCTAAAGAAGCTTTTTTCAGTGTACTAAATCATTCAGGAATAACTGACGAAGAGTACCAACACGCACACGATCTCTGGAACATAATGGGAGTGCAAACAATGGAACAGTACAATGACCTATATCTGACTACAGACGTAATACTATTGGCAGATGTGTTTGAGCAGCTTAGGAAGACTTGTCTTGAGTACTATAAGCTAGACGCTGCTCAGCACTACATCGATATATATGCTAAGGCTAATAACTCGAACGTGCGGTGCCAGTGTGGGTAGAGTATAGCAAATACGGCGGTTGACTGTTGTGTAAAACTACCTGAAAAATACAATGACCAGTCAACCACCGTATAAGGCTAATAACAAATACTTGAGTGATTATGATGATAGCAAGCCCTTATCACACTTAATCTACATAGACGCAAACAACCTTTATGGCTACGCAATGAGTCAGGCTCTACCTACTGGCTTTTTTATAAGGTTAACTAATAAGGAGTTAAATATAATTGACCTAGCAAGATATAATGAAACAACAAAGAAGGATTTGAGTCTGGATTCTGGCATGATACCCATAGTGACTATCCTCTTGCACCAGAGAAAATTAAGCTAACACAAGAGATGCTTTCACTTAACTGTCGCCGATTACAAGAGAAATTTGAACTATCTATCGTGAGGTAAATAGGCTAGTACCAAATCTAGAAGATAAGAGTAAGTATGTATGTTGTTCATTATAGAAACCTAAGGCTATATCTTGAACTTGGACTAAGGGTGAAAAAGGTATACACAGCGCTAGGGTTCGAGCAAAGAGCTTGGCTGTCTGAGTACATTGACTTTAATACAGTTAAAAGGACAGACGCTAAAAATCCATTTGAGAAGGACATTTTCAAGCTTCTTAATAATAGCGTTTATGGAAAGACGTGCGAGAATTTGCGAAAGCGTTGTGATATTAAATTAGTATAAATTTAAGAAGTTAAGTAGTAAACCAAGCTACGTATCAAGTAAGATATTTAACGAAAACCTAGTAGCAGTGCATAGAATTAAAGAGTTGTTAGTTTTAAACAAGCCTTCATACGTCGGTTTCTGTGTACTAGAACTAAGTAAGTGGTTAATGTACGACTTCCACTACAATTATATTAAAAAGCGATACTCCGAAAAGGCAAAGCTATTATTTACAGATACTGACTCATAATGTTATGAAATAAAAACTGAGGATATATACGAGGATATATGGAAAGATAAACATTTATTTGAGAACAGCGATTATCAGAAAGATAGTAAGTACTTTGACAGTACTAATAAGAGGTAATAGGGAAGATGAAGGATAAATGTTCTGGAGTCCCTATGAGAGTTCATTGTACTAAGGAGTACTCATATATGCTCGAGAATGGTGTGGGTTGTAAGAAAGCTAAAGGAATCAAGGAGAACGTCACTAAGAAAAGTATCAAACACGATAGAAAGGTTCTAGAGACACAGTCATAAATGCGTAGCAAAATGAAGTGTATAAGAAGTAAGAACCACAATATTGGTCCATACGGGCTAAACAAAGAGAGTCTCTCGTGCTTCGACGAGAAGAGATACCTGCTAGATGATGGGATAAGTTCTATAGCGTATGGAGATTTCAGAATCTCTGAGCTTGTATGACGCAACATTTACAAAAACCTTTTCAGATTTGTGTACACATTTGTGTTGAAGTCAGTGAATTGTACACATTTGTGAAGTAAATTTGCATAACAATCTGCTGTACAAATATGCAGGTGTCTTTCTTTAAACCCGTCCCCCAGACAGGTTAAGCCTTATGCAGGTGACCGCGTTCTGCTGTTACTTTTAAGTTGATACATATGTTTCACCGTAGTAAGACCTCCTGCAAATATACCAAGGAAAGGTAGATATGGAGTTACTCTTTCGACTAAACCGTACACAGGCGTTGCGTTTCAGTAGGTCGTCATTCCTCAACTCCCTATCTAGTACTTCTGAGTCTTCTATAGCATCTAACTCTTCTAGTTCACTAGCGAATTTTCTGATGAGTAAATCAGTGACAAACTCATTAGCTTTCTTGGCTCTCTGTTTTCCATAGTCTGCAAATAGTTTATTAGTGACTGACTTACTTGATGGGTGCAAGAGTTTTTTCTAGCTCGCCAGTTTTAGCTAGCTAGTGTACATGGCCAGAAAAACGAGACATTGAGCCAAAATCAGTACAGCGGCCAAGCGCGAAATTTACGAAAATTATTCAAAATGGCGGCTAAACGTTCACACACGCGTTTAACAAACTATGTGGAGTTAAACAATTTTAGCTCAGTTGTGTTGTATAACAGTGCTCCACCAAAGAAAAAAGGAAAGATTTACCAAGTAGAAAGGCTTATCAGCAGAAAGAAAGTGAAAAATGTAAGTATTACATGTTAATAACTTAAATAAAAGGAGTCGATAATTAGTTAATTACCTTACTTTATAATAATATTAATTTCATATAGCTGTTTAGTGAGCATTTATCCCTTGATTTATAGCTTTATAAACGACAAACAGCAACTTCGTTAAAATGTTTCATTTAATACATTTTCATTTGCCATCTAGGACGTTTTATATCTTATCAAATGGGCAGGATGGCCCTTGCAGGCATCAACATGGGAACCATCAGACAATTTGACAAATGAGTTACTCAGGCAAGTGTGTTAAAGTAAAAGTAGTGCAAATATTTAATATATTTAGTTGAAACAATTAGGAGGTTTATATTAACAACTACTAATTTTCATGTTCCTTATCTAGGGGTTATGAAAGACCACCAAAGCCCATCCTCACCCGACTGGAGCATGCCACCAGAGCATTTGCTGGTGTTATTTTGACCATGCTGAAATCCAGAGCGCTTGGAAATAAATGTCTGGTTGAAATAGACCATGATATTTGGCGGTATGTTGTGCAAGGAAAGGGGACAGCATGCGAACATCGAGGTCATATTCTTTATGAAAAAGGAGACTTTGACCGCTTTGAAATGCTTCCACCTAATTGGTGGTACTACCTGACCACACAAGGTGAAGGGAAAAAGATAAATTTTCCTCTCAAGGCTAAGGCAGTACTTTCATGGTCGCCAAAGACACACACAGTAAACGGTGTTGAATCACAGAGGTTTCCAATTGAGAAAATATGTATCTCAATTGCAAGAAGCCCATGCAACCAAGAAAATACTTTAGATGATAACTAACTTATATATATACTTAAATTAAATAATGCATGTGAAAACTACAGTACTATTATAAAAATATGTTCCCAATTTATTTATATATATTATTACAATGTTTGAAAAACTGAAACCCTATATTTAAGTCAGTGCTGGATAAAACATTTTCCTCCTGCCCACAAAATCCAAAAATAGATAATCTCTCATTATTATTTGTTGTTTAAAGTGACAAATATTTTTTACTAGAAGTCTTACATGTAATGAATTTCCTGATAATTCCTGTGGGAAAATTTCCTTTTGTTAAAAATGTATTCTGGCAGGAGTGCTGCTACCATCCCAACCTCGTACCCAGGCTCTCACCTCCAGAGAGGTGAGAGCCTGGCTCAGAGGTTTCTCATCCAGCTACCATCCAGCAGTGATTAAAATATTACAGTAATTCAAATATCTGTTCTATCTTCAAGTGCTTTTTTCAGAATATATCGCAACTTCTCAATTTTCCGAAAACGAGTTGGCACTCTTAAGTCTTTCAACTTTTGTTTGATTTCAGCAATAGATAGACTTTCGACATCTACAGTGCCATCTGAATTGCTTTCTTGAGATTCTTGATCATTGGGAGAATATAACAATTCCCTTCGCTTTTTGCTTCGGGTTTCCCTTATATCTTTGTGCCACCAAACATCTTTTCGTTTCTGGTATCCCCTTGTTGTACGTTCTTGTTTACCGTTACCTGTAACCGTTTTCCAACAAGCAGGACATCCTTAGTAGCATCCCACTTATTTGATTTTGTTAAGTGGAATTTGCGTACAACATCATTCTTCTTCTCAACCCCTTTGAATTCAATGAAATAATGAAATAATTCAATAACAAGGTATGATACCTTAATGCTGTGTTATTACTGTTGGTTTCATCCTATAATGGAGTCATCAGGCAGGTTCCATTATGGATGAAACCAACAGTAGAAACACAACATTGAGTTATTATACTTTGTTATATTTAATATTTTTATTTTACAGTATACTCCTGCAATATTATACTTAAAACAAAAAAATATACCTTGACCAGTAAACTTCTTTATACCACCATGTTTCAGCATTAAGTTTGGCACATGGTAAACCAAGCAATGCATATATGGTGTAACACGGGGCTTTCCACATCCTTCCACTTTACCACCAAGAGACACAAATAACTTAATCCAAGTGGAAGCCTAGTTGAAAAAAACATTTTAAAATTATATGTTGCCACTTTTGAAAAGAATCTTACAAAGTATTCTGCAACAAAAGATTATTGGGCAAAGATTAGTGTTTGGAATGTCACCTATATTAAAGGCTGATGGGCCCAGCTGTTTGTAAAAGTAGAGGATATCAAACCTTTTGAAAGATCTCATCAATAAGAGCAGCAGAAGGTCTTGGTTCATTTATCATTTGATAAATCTCACTGAAGTTCTAAAAAGTTTAATTGGATTTTTTTGTATATCTCTTTTTTGTTTTCAGTAAATAAATTTAACTTTGATCAATATAAATAAGTAGAATATAATATACCTTCCAAAGATTGATAACACTATCCTTATGCTTTGGGTGAATACAATCCTTCAAATTCTCAGGGAGGTGCTTCATCAACAGTTTCTTGTCTGAGCCCATGAGGCTAGTAAAATCATGGATACCACTGGCTTGCCCATCAGCATTCTTCTTCTCCCAGACATTGAATGAGACTCCACATTCATTGACGGCATTAACTAGGTCCATTAGGTGATTGTTTGACCTGTCCTTGGGTGCTTTGGACATGTTCTCCTTCACATCCCATTCAAGGGCTTCGTTGATCAAACTTTTTGTCAGCACATCTAAAAAATGCCAAACTACTTAATTAGCTAGGGGCTTGGTGATGAAAATGATGGTTACCTGTCAATTTACTGTGAGCTATAGTGAGAAGTAAATTAAATTCTGAATGGTAAAATGGTTGCCATCTTACTCATTATAGTGAATTGTAGGAGGGGGGGGGGGTTATTATAGCTAGACAATGATTAATCTTACCTGTGATACGAAGCATTAAATGCAGTTCGTCAATGACAACATTTTCCAGCTTTATATCAAGCAGCGGCTGAAATTGACAGGAAAATGTACCATCTAAAGCACATTTTTGGATGTCCTCAATTGATCTGCCATGCTGACTTTCCCAAAAAGCTAGAGGTTTTGTCATGTCCCATCTATAGCAAGAGTTGAAAATTGGTATTCAATTCTTACATGGCTGGAATTTGTACATTATATAGTTGAAATTGGTATATATTTGAACATCTACAGATAGCCTAACCATATTGGGAACAAAATCACATCAACTTGCAACAAAATGCTGACTCAACTAAGAATTGCATCTTATGTAACCTCTATTGAGATCAGATTTTATTGGAAGTTGGTGGGATTTTGTTGCTGATATTACTTGAACTTTAATCCATAGGGAATCACATCCTGTTGCAACAGGTATACTTTTATGACAGCAATGTTGCAAACAAGTGATTCCCATGGAATGCAATACTCATGCTACAAAAGGCTCACCTCTGTAACTTGAATATTTTGCACCAAATACAGGCATAGTCTGATGTAGCCCCTTTCATACCAAGTATCAACAACAGGAACTGAAATTAAGAATTAAAATCTGTATAAAAATAATGTATAATTGATGTTTGGGAGAGCATTTTTATAGTTTTTTAATTTGTTATATTAAATGCATTTTGAAATTTTACCTTATAGTCACCTCCTAGGTAAAATTCAATGTCCACATCCTTTCCGTTAACACTGATCTTTCTTGCCTTTATCAATTTGTTGATGCATTTAAAGATTTTTGAACATGAAGTCTTTAAAAGGTCATAATCTTCATGTCCCTTGATTATAGCCACAGTGTGATTCCCTAATTGTGTAGCAAAAAATAATGAAATGTGTCATTTTCTCAAACCCAATTAATTTGTGACATTTAAAATCTTGAATGTAAAAAATATAAATTAAAATGCATTAGTTTGGGTTGTCCAGGCTAGCTCTCATGGACTAAACTCCATGAGTGAAAAAGAACTTGGATTAATAGCTTGAGAGTCTCATGATGATTTTATCAGTTTCCCAATCAGACACTTCATATTTTAAAACAGAAACTTTACCTTTTGAAGACATGACAGTTTCTTCCAGGTTCAAAATAGAGAAGCTGATCACAATGAAATTTGTCAATCTGGTCATCTTCGCACCATCTCCACTGATCTTCACTTTAATTGGAACTTCTCCTAATTTGTTATCTTTCTCCATCTGAAAATACAATACCGGTAAACAATGAAATATAATATTTGATAATCTCTTGACAATATACTATTATTCCTTTCACAATCCAGTTGAGATTGTGATTGTTGTGTTCTTTTAATTTAGTTGGACCCTAAACTGCCATTGGGTCATATTAAAGACTTTATAAATGGTTAATTGAGGGGGGGGGGGGGGGGGCAAATACTGAAAAAATTTGGTGATGGTCATGGGGTCCACCATTCCTGATTTTATTTTAATATTAATAAATTATCAAGAGTGCTCTTACCAAATCTTTGAGTACTGTTGTTAACTCATCTTCAAAATTGAGAGCTGCTCCATTTGCTTTCCCGGGAGTTCTTTCAATATAGAAATTCTTGTTAAGCTCATCCTTGCACTGCTTTACTAGGTAGGATCTTGGAAGTTCCTCCCCTCCTTGACAGCAAGTTAGCGCATGGTATGCGGCTTCACCAATGCAAAATTTATCCATGATAAACAACACTTGTTGGATGTCTTGCTGTTCTTCACCTGGGAGTTCTTTATATGATTTCAATCCTTTTGCTCCAAAAGATAAACTATGAGCTTTCCCAGAGTCATCTACTAATTTAACAGAATCTAAATGGAGTCCAAAGATTCACAGAACCAAAGCGCTTGGTCGACTCTTGTTTCTAGAGTTTGAAGTTTACGATCTTGCTGCCGTTTTCCTACTTCCAAAAATGTTTTCCCTTATCCTCAAATCGTCTTTCGGGCGTAATTTTTTCAATCACATTGAACAATTTGTTGTTCTCCGTTTTATGTTTCTCAATAACAACATTAGCCTTCTCGATTTTCTTCTGCATTTGACTCACATGTGCTGATGCTTCTTTGCATTTTACATCCAGTATTTTATTTTCTAAAGTAATCGACGCATTTACACTTTCAAGCTGCGATACTTGGCTTTGTAAATCATTCACCAAGGTAACGGTACTAAGTTCGCTATGAAAACAGCTACACTCTTTACTTTGACAAGAAGACTTTGCCGACTTCCCCCGTGTTTCCCAACAAGTTGTTGTACCACTTTCGTACAATGTATACGTAAACGTTCCTCGATTCTTGAACAGTTCTCCAGTATCTTCAAAGAATACTGTTTGCCAATAAACGCGTTCAGTATTTGTACGTAGGTAAATGTAGTTTGCTTTACATAAAATTTGTGCAGACTGTTTAATTGTTCGAACGACATGTGAAGCGTAAAGGCAACTTCTTCAGGTTTAACGTCGGATCTTTTACAGAATTTTTGGCAATGCTCTATATCAACAACTATATTCTTTTTAAATGTGGTGTTGGAATATACATCCAGGGCATTTTCCATAAATTTGCATTAAATTTGCATGCCAGAGAAGGAAGACAAGGATTTCAATTTGGCGCCTCAATGCGCGATATTTTGCTCGCGGTCTTAAATTACCATGGTAACGAGACAGGAAGTAAATGTGCAAATGCTGTTTACGCTGAGCAGTAACATCGCCGTCTCTGGAAATGATTCATGTGAAAAAGCTCTGTTTCGTAGCTTCAATTTGATGTATCTCTCGATGAATTCCGACAAATATATCGCTAAAAATTTTGCGTTCAAAGACAAGTCATTTGAGTATCATCTTCGTTATTTACATTCTCAAAGTCGTTCTGTCTTTGAGTTTAAAACATAGCTTCTTGGTGAACAAAAAGGACCTGTCGAAACGCTGATAATTTAACAAATGGAAGCCCAGTTGTGTCGTCTATTACTTTAACTCTACGATGTCATCGGAACAAATGGAAAAGCAATTCTGAGTAACTTGCTAGAGACCGGTAAATATCATGAAATACGGGATTTTCGTCAAATTCTCATAAGGTTAGTATACTACAGTATAGCGGATTGTATGCCCAAACTTCTCGTTCGGTTTGGACCTGTTTTTTTGTAAGAACAAAACGTCAAATATAGCCTTGTGTGACTCTCTGATCCTGTATGACTACGAGTCATCGGAACAAATTTGAATTATTTTGTAATTGGACTTCTATTGCCATTTTTATGAACCATTACTGATAATTTTATACTGTTGTCAGACGCCATATTTTTCCGATTGTGCGCTTGCGCAGTAACGCGTGTCTCGAATTTCTGGCCATGAATACCCTATAGTATCACGTGGGGAACACGTGTAATAGGAAGCAAGTAAAGCAACATGTGAGATAGAGAGTAGGGAATAAATGATGTTCAAAAAGAATACTACAGCTAGTTTAAGTAGTTGTTCTCTCTTTTCATCACTTGTGAGCGATTCACTACGTGCACTAGGTTTATCTTCAGCATTCAGCGTTCCACTAATTTCCTCTGCTGCAGTATCCAGCGCCTCTTCAAGTTCCTCAACTGTCTTAGGTTTCTCAGTCTTGCGTCTAGGCAATATATACTATAACTACAGGTATTGTTTATTCAGCAGCGTTCGTAGAGTATACGCGTATGGATGTCTTAGACTTATGTCCAATGTTGCGTACTTAGTGTCCCTAACTGATGATACTATGCCATCTATCTCCGTCTGACTAACTCTGTTGAGGTAGTCGTTTATTATAGTCTTCATATCATTGCGGTTTGGATTGTAGAATGTCACTAACCTACTAATATTCTCTCTATATGGTTTAGCTATTGAAAATAGTTGTTGCGTCACTATAATCGTGCTTAGCCCAAAGTGTCTGGCGCTATTAGGCTAGATTTACAATTTCTGACACTCTGTTTTTAATGTCTTGGCCACTAGCGCAGTCGCCGAGTATTATAAGACTATTAGATCCTTTAAAAGTCTCAGCCGCTACATGCAGAAACTTCTCAACTACATCTTGCTCACATTGGATTGGTATAAAATCTTTGGAATACTTCCACTCTTGATAGGTAGTATTCGAAACAAAAGTGGGGCATATGAGTATAATGTGTTCGAAGTGGTTCATAAGTCTTTCTCCAACATATCTAGTAGATATATCTAGCCTTACCGCAGCCAGTCATCACAACTATCAACATACTAAATGGGGTCTCCATATTATATACTCATTGTTTAGTATTGGATCCTTTGTAAGTTTCGGTTGACGAAATTTACAAGACCATCTGAGACGAAGAAGATGTGATAGACAACGTCAGCAGTTGTAGCTGTTTTCTTTATCTCTAGTAGAATTCCACTCTGAGTATTTATAATCTTCTTACAATGTGCTGCGGTGTTATCTTGATTGCTTCTCAAGTCTAGTACAAATGCAAAGCCATCTTTGAAGAACTTAGGAAGAGTCATGTACTGATCTTTCTCATACTTAGCACTAAAAAGCCTCTTTGTCTCCTCGAAGAATTTACTCTTGGGTGTACCTTGACTATAGACAGAGTTTGGAACACCTTCAATTGTTACTTTTACTCTAGTGATTTTAGGGTATGGAAACTCCTCAGAGTCTGCTCTCCCTTGTTTCTTGAATAAAAGCACGACAGCTTTCATGCTTTTTCTGGGTAGATTGATATTTCCATTTGCCAGAGTGGTTCCTTTATCCCAGACTACTTTCTTCATGAGTGTAAGATGTTCATAGCTGAGGCTTCTACCATTATTATACATAGTGACCAGTTTATCAGCGATATCCTGGTTATCTATTATCTCATACTCTAGTTCAAGTTTATCTAGAGTGTAGCCCTCTACAGTCTCACCACTCTGAGCTACCATAATGCTACTAGCCTTTGGCAGAGTTAATATATATCTGAAGTTGTTATTCATTTGGAATGGAGCGTACAGTCCGTGGTCTTGGATTATCCTATCCAGACTCGTCTTAATTTTACTTCCATAGATAGAGAATATAAGTGCATCAGCGACTTTGGCATCAATCACCAGAAGTAGCACCAGTGTCATTCTTAGAGATAAGCTTTCGTAGGTTTTCATTTGCAAGTCCGTACTCAATCATCTGATCACGTTCGGTATTAGTCTTCCACAAGTCTTTGTAGATACTATGCAGACTTTTACCTGAACAATCGTAGACAGTCTCCCCGGGCAGTCGTATTTCTAACCTATCAAGTAGTATTTTCGACAAGTTATTAAGGAACCAGCTCTTAGTGTTAGCATTTTTAAAGGCGAAGTCCTGGCACTAGACAACTATCTGGTTATAGCTTTGGGATTTCAATGTATAACTCCTCTCCAGGTTTAGCTGTGTTAGGATTCATGGTGACAACATGTCTTGTTCTTAATCCATTGATTCCTTCCATATCCATATCCATACGACGGAAGCCGGGTTGTAGTTGTGATTCGGTGGTGTTCATTGTAATATACAATAGTCTTTGTTTTATACTGGTCATATAGGAACCATGCGAAGCTATTGCTAGAATCCAGAGATTGCTAGCCAACTAAGCTAAAGCTTTTGCACCCCAGGATATGACTTGTGACAAAATGCTTAGTAGAGGTGCTAATAATGAACCTAGCTTCTGACCTTGTTAATATACAGCTTTGGCAAACTTACTGGGGGTCTGAGCTCCCTGGGCGATAGCTTTTCTAGCACCTATTACAAAGGTTGTTATAATACTTGCTATTGTCATTGCCACAGCTGATAGTCGACTAGCTTTTCTTTAGTCCACTCCTTAAACCGTTGAAGGCTACTACTGTCTTCCTGCTGTTGTTCTCTCACCTCCTCCAATTGCCTTTGTTCAACTGTAGCATCTCTAGCCACTTCTAGACCATTCACTCTATCTGCTAGAGCGATGTACTCATTAGTGTCTTTTGTGTTTTCTAATCGATCAACTGTTCTGTTTAGTGTCTCTTGGAAATGGTCTGCTTGAATTTGTGGGGCGCCATTATCTCCAATTCTTGATTGTGAATCTGTTGTATCGCTAGGATTTAACACACCTTCTAACTCCCGAATCTTCTGGGATGTTAAGCCTGGTATATCGCTCAGTGAGTTACTGTGTTAACCATCGGCATATTCCCAGCAGTCTCTCTCCTCTCTTTTTCTTCATTTACTATATCATTAATATGTTCTTTAAACTGCCTAACAGCTTCGGTCGACACTCCGGCGGTATTGAATTTAAGAACACCATTAGAATCTCGTTTTAGAATAATTTTTAGTTGTCCTCGCTCGTTTCTATTTGTTAATTGTATATGGTTATGTTATTATTGGATGTTCTGTCAATGTTTAGTCGCAGTTCAATCTGTCTATTACTACGTGAGTTAAAACTAAAGTCATCTATGTCATACTCTCTACTAATGAAGTCTTCAACTGAATGTGCGCTCTGATTCTCATGTCTTCAGTTATAAAATCAACTACGGGAGCTGTGTAACTCCTTTAATCCTTTCTTGTTATTGTGACTGTCTTTCCATCATCATTGCTAGTAAATGATGTCTCTGCCTCTCTATTCCCCTGCAGATGTCTGATGTTACTCATTCTATCTGCTACGTCCTCCTCACGGAAGATACCTGACCTACTGTTTGAGAGGAATTCATATACGTTGTCCAATTTATCTTCATCCATCTTGCCATATATAGGATACGTTTCCCCAATATTCTCCATTTCATGGTAATCAAACCCACCTTCAGCCATATGTAGTACTACTCTATGTTTTGAATATCACTTTCAGGAATCCAACTGTTGTGTTTACTGTCATAGTCTAACCATTTAACCAAGACCATCTTCTTACCCTTTACTTTTTTTCTTCGGAGTATCTTTTCAACATTATAGACATCGTCTTTCTTATCGACACTTGATACCTCCTCCGGGTAGAACTTACCAATTAATTATAGGCTCGCCTTCTAGACCCTCTATCTCATACACATTGGGGTTACCACGTATTACCTTACTCACCTTGAACAATTTCTCTGTGAAGTTTACCTCACAACCTTTGGTAAAAGTGGATTTATACTTGGATATTCTAACAGTATCACCCACCTTAAATCTAGGTAATTTAAAGTCACCATATAGATGACCGTATAGCGTTGTCCAAACTTCATTCTCGTTCTTTTTGCTTACATCTTTTGGCCTCATTAAAATAGTTCCGTGTTTTGTATTGTTATAGTTATACCCTAATGAGTCCAATACATCAATCCATTTATAGAATCCCTTGCTACAGAAGTATTTCCACGTGGATGTTTTAAAAGTTCTATTGAATCTTTCGACAGCAGCAGCTTTTTTATCAGATAAAGTGGAGAAGTATTTTATATCATGCTTTTCCAACAACGATTTGACTCCAACATTGTAAAACTCTTTGCCATCATCAAACTGAGCCATTTTTGGATACTCACTTAAGTTGACTTTAAAATGTTTTAATAATTCCGTCACAGCTTTGGTCATGTTGTTTGTGTCCTTTCTGTAAACAGATATGACGAAGGCATACCTACTTAAGATTTCAACAGAAGTTAGTTAAGAATTAAAAAACGAGTCGCGTGCCGTTATGGTGTAATAATGCACGAGGGGTGAATGTTGGGAGAATACGAGAGAAGCCTGTAAAACACGAGGCGTAGCCGAGTGTTTTACACGCTTCTCGAGTATTCTCCCAACATTCCCCCGAGTGCATTATTACACCATAACGGCACAAGATGAGTTTTTTAATTCTTTTATATTATACGTGGTATATAAGCACAGTAAACAATTTTGTTCAAAGATCAATATTGATATTCTCCTAACATGTAATCAATGACGTCACTCGCAAGCTTTTTAATGTTTTCATTGCTTGGCAACAACTACAAGCTTGAATTCTGGCCGGCGAAGGAGCGAAAAACTTGCAACTCAACAAAAATTAGGGATTAAAAAGGCACAAAAACTGTTGAAATTTTTTCAAATATAGTGCACAATGATAGACAGATTGGTTTTTCGTTGTTCTGCTTCACTATTGTCCTGGATTCGTATAAAAGCGAAGGGTTTTTCCGTTTTTGTCAAGCTGCTTTGATGACATTGGCTGTCAAGTTGATTTTTCATCTTGAACCAAATATATCAGGCAGTTTTTGTTTGAAGGTACTGTTTGAATATTTTTTGTTTTTTTTGCTAGTTCAGTGGTTGGTGGTTAAACATTTTCTCAGACAAACTGTCAAGAAATGCATAAACATGTCGTATTTGTGTAGGTTTTTGTCGTTGCATCTTGACAGCTTAAAAACTGTACACATATTGTAAATATCTAAATCAATGCCAAAATGGTTAATTTTAATTTTTTGCACCTAGAACTGTGGATAAATTTGGTTTGGTTTGTGTTTAAAAACAGTTTTTGTACCTTTATATGTCAAAATAGTACAGATTTTCGCGTTTCTTGTCGCCGTTGAATGCCAACTTTCAAGCAAAAAAGTATATTTCAAACTCAGAAACAGCTACGAATCTTTATTCGCCGTTTATGTTCCGTTGTTATTTGTTGGCTGGCTTTTTTCCATCTCGTTTAGGTCTATTTTTCTTGCTTTTTGACAGACTTTGGATTTAAAACTATTATAATTTTGTTCATATTGTATTGACAATTCCGAGGAAAATTTAACAAGCGGGGACGAAGTGAGAAAAATGAAAACGCTGGCCGTGCTTTATTGCGTCATAAAGCACGCGCATTAGCCAATCAAATTGCTCGTTAGATACTACTTATAATATAATATCTGATAGTATCCCTTATTGTAAAACTCATTAATAATTCATGAAGAAAACACAAAATAAATCATTAGCGCGAAGGAGTTTGTATATCTGATACAGAATCATGCTGATTTACATAAACTTTAAGTTCAATTTTCTCACCAAATATCATTCATTTATTTTAAATTGTTAAAGAATACGAATCTTCTCATCAAGACGTTTCACAAGCTATTTACAACATTCGCATCCGTGTTGTATCGGATATACAACGCTCGCGTTCGGCTCGAGTTTGTATATCCGATACAACACTGCCGCTCATGTTTGAAATAGTTCTTTTGGTTTTTGTATACCCATATCAACAAGATCCATTTGTATTTGCTCACCAAAATAGTCAACACGTGTTGCTCTAAATGGATGTCTTCTAACAATTTTCTTATAGCGAGTATAATTGTCTTGTGATCTTAGCCACTCCTTCACCTGCTTCCTACTGATATTTAAACCATACTCTTGTGCTCTTTGATATAGTCTTTCTGCTGACTGATAACCTGTTGCTGGATTATAGTAAATATATCTTAGCCCTTGTTCTAGCTCAGTGTCTGCGCTCATAAATTACCTTATGCACAATTCGATTAGTATCTTGCCTACATCTACTGGGTTTCAATTCTGGTCGGTGACGGTGAACTACAACTGATTAATAGCACCCTTATTTATTTCCATATATCAAAGTATGACTGAACGCTACCGAATAATGATTGTGTACTAGTGATTGGTAGTGACACGATGGTATCATCCTTTTTTTCCATCTCATTAATGTTGCTATCGGTGTTAACTATATTGCAATGTACCTTCACATACCTCAATCCATTATTTATATCAACCCTATGATTACTTTTAGTAGTTGTGTTAAAGTCGAAAAAGCTTTCCGAATGTTTTCATACTCCCAAAATACAGTTGCCTTTTTTACAAATATATTGCTGTATGATGTTATTACGATTGGCTCCTGTAGATTGATGATCTGGCGGCCGTTACTATTAATTAGAACTGTAAATTTGCGCATTCTTATAACCTACAGTATGTTATAATGACTGAGGATGTCTTAAGAAGTTACTTCGGTAAGAACTAATAAAGCGATTAGAAATAGGAGGTTGGAATATGCGAGACCTAAAAGCGATTTTCTTAAACAATATCCAAATGCTGATATTACTAAGTTTGAAATTCAACCTAATATGAAAGAGGACGGTACCTAGATAATGTGGAAATTCTTTTTAAAGCCATTGACACCGACTATTATAATGCTAAATCAAACATGTTCATAAATAAAAAAAGAATGGAAAAAGTATTTGAACCAAGTCGTCCGTTTTCCATCAATAAGGCTCACTGGAGGAAATATTCAAAGTATCCCAAAGTCTGAGCATAACTACATCAGTTCATATCCCAAAGTACAAACAACTAACCCACGCAATTTCAAGGTATACATAAATCAAAATAGCTACTTCATGAGCAATCTTCCAAAGATTGAAGTCAAGATTGGTATTAGCGAGTTTGATATTAATAAACCATATTTCGCAGCTATCTGTGGAGCATACGTTAGCACATACCTCTCAGGTATAAGCATGCAGTATCTTAAGTACTCAAACGATGTTTCTGGTATCACAAGCAGCATTATGAACTTTCACGTCTATTTTTCGATCAAACGGTTTGTCACGTATCCAGATTTACTAAAGCCATACCTTGATAAGTTAGAAGCAGTAAAACATAGGATACCAAAAAAGGGTACATGGAAATTAGTCCACGACCAGGGACCCCGAGCATCCCTAGGATTGTATAAACGAGAATTGCTTGCGCATCATAAGAAACGTGTCAGAGATGTTCGAGATTGGGTTATAAGTGGACGAGGATACTATGGCAAACAGTATTATGAATTGGAGGGTCAGAATTTGATTAGTAAAAGTGATTTTACACGTTTTATATTGAACAAGAGCTCTGGTTTGACTGATACATGTATTAAGCTATTAGAGCAGAGTTGTGAAGCTTACGTATATTCTGTGTTAGGTGCACAAGCGCGCAGTAGATGGCGGATTGTTGGTCCAGGGAAAAAGTCCCAAACACAAGATGTCATTACAAACACAAGATGTCATTACAAACACAAGATGTCTTCCGAAAAATTGTGGGCGACGCAATTATACAAACTAATACTACAGTAACACTCTCAAATATGCGAACAGCAATTCAGGATACAAACGTAATTCTAAATGTTGCTATTACACCTGGAGTGATTCTACTCCCAAGCTCAATGATTATTAATAAGGAAAAGATAGCCAGATATAATAACATACTAACAGTCTCTATTAAAAAGATGAAATTCGGCTTAAATGAAAATGTTAATTTTGTTGGTTTTCCAAAAAAGCAACCAAAAAAGGTACATCAAGAACCCTCATATCACTTGGATAATCTAGATGATGATGTGACACCAAGTGCGCACTTGGATAATCTATATGATGTGACGCCAAGTGTATCCCAAAAACATGTAGACAACACACAATTATTTGTATAATGTATTATGGCGGGGAAATGAGTGGGACGTTAAATATGGGAGGCAATCAAATTAAGTACATTGCCCCCGGTACTGGTCCACTAGATGTGATCAATAAGGCGCAACTAGATCAGTCAGCTAAAAAGTTATTTGGAGTGGATCCCAGAACAAAGATGGGGGTTGGAGCGCTAGACATGAGTGATAATAGTATATTAAATGTTCCAGATCCTATTAATGATAAAGATGTGGTAAATAAAAAATGGGTGGAGTCAAACTTCATAAGTAAGAGACTCAGAATGATGTATTGTAAAGAATGGAGCTATGTTAACTTCACAACCACTTTCAAATATCCCAATAAAGACGTGGGCGTGATTTCAACTGCTGCTTTCTCGTATATACCAAATATTGACACTACTCTCTATATAGACAGTATTTTTATTGACTCAGACACAGTGAAATATGACTTACAGTTAGACTTTGAGCTTCAGTATGTCATGTTAAATAATCTAGCGAAAAAGATAGTTGTACACACCGCAGACTTAAGTAGTCTTAAGTAGTAGATACACAATCACAGACGGTCAAGCGACAAACCATTGTTTTGTATTAGGTGGGAAAGTCAAACTTAGTGCGATTATACAATCTTGGTCCAACATCCGTTTCTTCAATGTAGGAGTCAAATCAAATGTAGCGACTGGTAGTGAATATACTATCGTGTATAAATTGTATGACTTGTAATGGAAATATTATCTATAACTTATAATGCCAAATAGAAAAAGTGCAATATAATTTAATCATATCTCAGATAGTCTATCCGAGGGCGAGAGAAGTAACGAGGTTTCCTACGAGTGTTATTATTGACAGCATAAAAGGCTTAGACGCATTAATCTATTTATAAACATGGCAGCCGTTTTCCTAAGAGTGGCAGGTTGTGCATTTAGTCCATTAGGTGGGTTCGCTACATTAGGTTTAAGGGCTATTGGTATTCTTATGCATGCATTCAAGGAGAAGTACGCATTAACTGAGAAGGTGGAGCAATCTAGATTTGCAAATGGAAACTATGAAAAGAAACTAACAAAGCTAACAGCATATTTAAGGGGAGTGAAATACGATGACCATACACTACTGAGTGATCTAAGCATTGTTGATAATTTAATATACGCGACGCATGTATACCACTATCTAGTCGCGCGAAACGTAAATATAGGAAGATCTACAAGGTAGGCTTAAAGAGAAGTCAATGATCAATTTCATGTTGATTCTACTTAGCTCCGTCTGTCCTTCCATATTAACAACACGGATACGGCAAACGCTGACTTGAACAGTGATCTGCTTGGAATTCGAGATTGGTGCTTTGCAAACCTGCTAGTATCTAACCAGGACAACACAAAACTAATGATCTACGAAAGCCATCAAATATTGAATATCTGGTTGGAAAGAAGCTATTTCCTGCCAAATTGGGCAAAGATGTAGGTGTTCATTTTAATCCAAGCTTTTCTTTCGACTACCATTATCCTGGCAATAGTATCATCCTGCAAGGCAAGTCTCTGCCACATAAATCGTGCAAGCGTGCGTTTAGCAAGAACATTCTAATAACCGTGATTGATGCCTTAATTTTTAGCAAATTATACTATTGTTCTTCGCTCTGGTCAAATACCTGTTGCAGTAACCTATACCGACTAGAAGAAGTTCAAAGATGTTCAGCACGAGAAGTGAGCAATGGGAAGAAATTCGATCACGGCATTCCGGTTCTAAAAGAACTACGCTGGATTCCCGTCAACTCTTACTCATATTACCGTAACGCTATATTAGCTTTCAAATGCAAGAAAATTGCCCTCCTATCTACATATGTTCTCAGTTTATACTGAGAGGTGAAGTGAGCAGTGGCGTGCTGGCAGGGTGGGCCGGGGGGCTATGCCCCCCCCTGCGAAGTTTTTTAGGGGGCGCCAAAACATAAATGGGGCGCCGAAATTGCACAAAATCACACAAAAGCGCACACAAGCCTACCTACAACGGCAAGCATTACTGTCCAGTCTGTAATATCTCAAAGGATGTAAATTGTTAATTGTGAAATGTGAAGCGATTTGGCTTACGATCACTGGTAAGTTCGCCGTCTACTTCATGAATGTTCGCCGTCTATTTTTCTTTGTTTTTAAAAAAAACAAACTAAGTACTTCTATGAATTATATATTTATTCAAACTCTTGAATGTGTTGTTTCTTGCGCATTTTTATTTTTACGATGTTTGTAATTCTCGGAATTCCGTCAAATCGCCTCCCAAAACGCAAGAAATGGCATTTCAGGGACTCTAAATTTCAAAACTTTCCCGGGAGGGCATGCCCCCGGACCCCCCTAGAGCTCTCGCGTCTACGACGCTCAACCATACACAAATTACAAGGGGCGCCAAACTTCCAGCTGGCCTCCCCTGGCGTACACAAGCCAGCACGCCACTGGAAGTGAGTCGTCGAATTACAAAGGAACGGTAACAAACTGGATGTTCCCTATATAAAATTAAAGTGCTACTAGTCAAAGAGCATTCTACTTTAGAACTCTCTCTCTCTGGAACAACATTCATCCTAATCTAAAATTATGCAATTCAATGACAACTTTTAAAATGAAACTAAAACTTAAACTACTTCACTAATTCCGAGATAGTCAAGCGTGTGTTGCCTTTATTGTTTTTTTTTGCTTATCAGTTTGTTTTTACCTTTCTATATTGCGTTTCGTTGTCGTTGTTGTCATCGTTTTCGTCTGTGTGAACTACAAGTACTCCATTGATTACATTGTAAATTTATATTTTGTAATTTTGTCACTGACAAGGCCCGTCGCGGCAGGGTCATTAAGTCACTCATCCATTCATTAAAAAAAATATACCGGGTGTGGGGCAAAAAAAAGTACGACTGTTTGATTTAGTATAACTTAAAAACTAAAAGAGATATTAGACTTAAACAAGTTGCTTTGCATTCAGCAATGTCTAGCTTAAATGTTGGTATGTGCCATGTGCATTTTCGTGACCAAGATAGCTGCATTTAAACTTGAGTAAACATTTTTGGAAGTGTCGAGAATGAGCTAAAAATGGCCTATTAAATAATTTGATAACCATTAGCATTTTACGCAAGTATTCGTTTCAATGAAGTGAAGTGAAGTGAAGTTAGAAGGCCAAATGTTAGAATAAAAGAGCATATCTATTCAAGAAACATTTCTAACTTCAACTTCATTTCATTTAAATAATACTTACGATAAAATGGTAACGGTTATCAAATGGGTCTACATGTGTTGCAGCGGAGCAGACGTGCAATTTAGAGCTCCGGCTAAATATTTTTTTTTTTTTCTCTTTGGAGAATTGGCTAATAGTGTAATTAGCTGAATACAGTAGAGGCTAAATCAATAATGCCTCCTAAGAAGAAACCCCCTAAAAGCAATGATATAAGTGATACAAGTGTAGTATCACAACAAGATTCTGTCGAAGACAAAGTCAATATGGCGTCTCTTCCTTCGGGGCTGGAAGACTTTCTAGATAAACGCTTGAATCGGCAGACTGTACAAATAAACGAGCTATTCGTAAAGTTCACTGAATCGACGAAAACTGAGTTTCAATCTATTAAGGAAAGTCAAAATTTTCTCTCCACTAAATTTGATGAATTGGTTGCTTCGATTACTGTGCTCAAGGTCGAGAATAAAGAAATTCGTAAAATGAACTCTCAGCTACAAGATCGAATCAATGTTTTGGAGAAGCAGTGTACCTCAACTGATATTGAATCTGAGAATCTGAAAAGATACATGCGAAGAGACCTGCTGGAGATACACGGAGTTCCTGAAAGTTCAGCAGAAAACACCAATGATCTTGTATTGCGAGTATCTGGTTTAATTGCTCCTGAATTAAATATTAGCGAAGCGGACATATCCATAAGTCATCGCTTGCCAGCTGCAGAGGGAAAAATCAAACCAATTATAGTCAAATTTACCAGACGAGATACTCGCGATGCTATCTACAGAAAGAAGCGAAATCTTAATTCGAAGAGTTCTCTGGATCTTGGCTTTCAGCAGAATAATCGTTTGTATATTAATGAAAGCCTTACTGCTAATTCCCGAGCTATCCTGTATGAAGTTAAGAAGTTCAAAAGATCACATTTTTTCAAGTTCGCTTGGACCAAGCAAGGGAAAATATTATTAAAGAAAGAGGATAGCCACTCGGTTCATGTGTTTACTACGATGAAAGAATTTGAAGAGTTTAACAGAGGTTATAATCGCCGACTTAACGAAACTGCATAACAGCTAAGTCTATTTTTTTTTTTTCGTCTTTGTTATTTAAATGTCTAGTATTATTAGTGAATTGCCTTTTAATCACTTAGACGATGAAAGCTTTCAATTAGCTATGTACGAAATGTCAAACGGTCCGGTGAATTTTGACTCAGACAGACTTTCTTGTTTAAAATTCAACCCATTGTTTCTTGAAAATTTCAAAAATTTAACTTTATCAGATAATATAGACCCTGATGCTAACTTTTTTTCCGATGTATTCAATTGTGATTATTATACTGAACATACCTTCAATAGGATGGAACACGAAAAAGTCTCGCATAATGACAAATGCTTATCATTATTTCATATTAATGTGCGAAGTCTTGTGCGTAATTTTAATAAATTAACAAATCTGCTCATTTCAATTGACCATAAATTTTCGGTTATTGGTATTTCTGAAACTTGGCTTAGAGATTCATCGCATACCGTTGACATTGATGGATATAATTTCGTACATAACTACCGACCGGATAGATCTGGAGGCGGAGTTGGCTTGTATTTGTCTTCTGTGTTAGAGTACAAATCTCGTAATGACTTAAGTTTCCCTCGCCAATCAGGCGTTGAGTCCTTGTTTGTAGAAATAACTAGCGTTAAAGAGAGAAATGTTATTGTAGGCATTGTTTATAGGCCACCGAGCCAAAATGTTCACGATTTTATATCTAATCTTAATACACTGATGGGAATAATTTCTAAAGAAAACAAAGTCTGTTATTTAATGGGTGATTTTAATTTAAATCTGTTGAACCATTATTGCCACCAACTCACCGGTGAATTTTTAGATATAATGTTTGCACATATGTTCCTTCCTTTGATAACTCTCCCAACAAGAATAACATCACATACTGCAACATTAATTGATGGTATATTTGCCAATCACTCGGATAACTATTTGTTTAGCGGCTTATTACTCTCGGATATTTCTGATCATTTGCCAATATTCTGTATTACTCGGGAACAATTTTCGGATTCCTCGGACACTTATATTATTTTTCGTGATAAAAGTGAAGCGAATGTATCCCAATTTCGCCAGTGTCTACATAGTATCAACTGGCATAATTTAGATGGGTTCAATGATCCATCAAAAGCTTATGAAAGTTTTTTAAATAAATATAGAGAAATTTACTATAATTGTTTTCCACAAAAAGATAAAAGTAGGAAATGTATTTTGAAAAAGCCATGGTTATCACGAGGTCTTCTTAAATCAATAAGGCATAAGAATAGATTATATAAGAGATTTTTAAATAAACCAAGCTTTGTCAATGAGGTTTTTTATAAAAAATATAAAAACAAATTGATCCACTCTCTAAGAATTGCTAAACGCATGTATTATGATAAACAATTGGATTATTTCAAAGGAAATACTAAAGGCACATGGAAAATCTTGAATGAAGTGATCAATAAAAAAAAGCGTGTTAACAAATTATCTTCAACCTTTGTTATAGAGAACAATGAAATATCTAGCCCGATTGAAATCGCGAATCATTTTTGCGATTATTTTACCAATATTGGTACTAATTTAGCTCAGAAAATACCTGATTCTTCAATTTCACATCGTTCTTATTTATCAGGTAACTATATTGATTCTATGTCCCTTGACTTGACAACCCAACAAGAGGTAGTAGAATTAATAAATTCACTGCGTTCTGGAACGGCTGCGGGCTATGATAATATCCCAATGTCGGCTGTTAAGGATTCTATTGACCTTATTTCTGAACCTCTTACTCACATCATTAATTTATCAATCTCATCTGGTGTGGTTCCTGATCTTATGAAAATTGCTCGTGTGATACCATTATTTAAGTCAGGTGATCTTAGACTCTTTCAAAACTATAGACCTGTATCAGTCTTGCCTATTTTTTCTAAATTATTAGAAAGAGTTGTATAACCGTATAACCGTATAACAAATTACATAAACCAGTCATGTATTCTCTTTGATAACCAGTATGGCTTCAGAAAAACCACTCAACTTCTTTTGCCTTGATGCATTTGCATGATAAGATAACATCAGCAATTGATCGAAAAGACTTTACAATTGGTATATTTCTTGACCTCTCCAAGGCATTTGATACAGTAAATCATGAGACTTTGTTCGATAAACTTAATCATTATGGTATCCGAGGAGTAGCACTTGATTGGTTAAAAAATTATTTTTCAAATCGTTTGCAATATGTTCAATACAATGAGACTTCTTCCATTTGTAAAACTATCAAGTGTGGAGTGCCACAAGGTTCTATCCTTGGTCCTCTTTTGTTTTTGTTATATATTAATGATCTTTGTAATGTTTCTAATATATTTGAATTGATTTTGTTTGCTGATGATACAAGTCTATTTTATTCACATAAGGACTATATTTCATTAGTGAATATAGTCAATCAGGAAATAGCTAAGTTGTCTGAGTGGTTCAGGACAAATAAGTTATCAATTAATATCAAAAATCTAATTATATTATCTTTAAGCCAAGACAAAAAGAGTGGTTAATGATTTTTCTATAATGTTGAGTTCTCATAAAATAGACAGGGTAAAGAGGTTGTTTTTCTTGGAGTTATCCTAGATGAGCATTTATCTTGGAATTCACATATTTCTCATGTTGCTAGAAAATATCAAAATCCATAGGTATTATATTTAAAGCAAGTCAGTGTTTGTCTAAATCATCTTTATATAAATTGTATTATTCTTTAGTCTATCCCTATTTACAGTATTGTATAGTTGTTTGGGGTTCTACATACCCAACTAATTTAAAGCGTATTATTTTGCTTCAAAAGCGTGTTGTTAGGGTTGTCAATAAGGAAACATATGACGCACACACTGATCCGATCTTTGAAGAGCTGAAAATACTGAAATTTGATAAAATCTATTTATATCATCTAGGAAATTAATGTATCAATATCAGAATAAATTGCTTCCAAGTAGTTTTGATAATCTTTTCTTCGTACGAGTGAAGTCCATAGCTATGATACACGTTATTCTAACTTGTATCGTCTACCCTTTTGTAGGACAAATATAAGGAAATTCTCGACTATTTACCAGGCTCCTAAATTTTTTAATACATTAAGTCATGATATTCGTGATACCTTAACTGTTTCTCTATTTCAATTTAAATTAAAAAAATATCTCCTTTATAATTGAGTATACTGTATATACTCGAATTGTTTCTTCAATATATAGTAATTTATTCGATCTTTATCTTACTAAAATAAATTATTTCTAGTATATAGCTAATAGCAGCTATATTTTGTAACCAAACAGTCTCTATAATTCAGTATATTAATTTGTAGAATCTATTAAATTGTGATTAATACTATATTTGTATATAAGTGTGAAATTGTTTTGTTTTGTTTTGTTTTGCTGCCTCCATATCTATATTAGGTTAAATTTAATGAAGGAGCCCAATATTATAAGCCTTTTGGTTTCATTTGGGCTACCTTGCCTCTTAGTATAATTGTATTTGTAAATAACTAGATATTTAAAGGCAAAATAAATTGATTTGATTTGATTTGATTTGAAATTAGTTTAATAGGCCGTTTTTAGCTCCTTCTCGAGAGTTCCAAAAGTGTTTAGTCAAGTTTAAATGCAGCTATCTCAGTCAATATTGCATGAAAATACACATGGCATACATCAAAATTTACGTTAGACATCGCTGAATGCATGTTTAAGTGTAATAGCTCTTTTAGTTTTTCAGTTATACTAAATCAAACAGTCGTACTTTTTTTTGCCCCACCCGGTATTTATATATATAAGGTGGATACAATACGCAATTAGATTGCATAATTACAACGCAATGGAATATACACTTGTTTTGGTTTTCAAATTATATTTTCTCGAATTTTTTCTTTTTCATGTAACGCAAATGTAAAAATTAAATATCATAGAAGTAGATAGATAACAGATATGATCCCACATTCCAGACATTCCTCTGTATAGAATTTAGTTTCCAGGTCAACCGTGTGAGACATAAGCGCGCGCAGATTAATCGCAGAAGCATTATAAAAAGGAAATGCGGGATTGTCGTCCGATTAAAATGTATTTAAATGTGAAACCTTGAAACAAGAACAAATAACATAACTATGAAAGCCATCAATTATATTTTAACCTTTTGTATTCCTTTGTATAAAGAAATCTTAAAACTTATATGTTAAATTTACTCAAGCTTTGATTTACCAACCTTTTCGTTCAAAATAATTTGTATAGGTAATAGCATGGTTTCTAATGCGATTTGAAAAATTATAACATACACGAGCGAGTTTTTCAAATAAATCAAAATAGCTCGATTCCAAAGGACGAGGCCAGTGAACTGAAGTTTCACTTTAGGCAGAGCGAGCGCAATGTTGTTTTATTTTTTTAGCAATCTGCCTAGAACCTAGCTCAAATTTGATTGGTTCATATAATGATTACAAAAATGGCATTGTGATTACAAATTTTTCCACTGCTGTTTGGGATTATATGGAAGTTGGAATCCCTTTACTGCACAAGAAAATAATTTCGGTTTTGGCTCCCAACCGCTGTATACTCTTCAAATTTATTATCATACAGTAAAACTCTTTGTTTAAATAAGTTGATTAATATGTGGTAAATGATGCGCACGTTGCTACTGCGCATCTAAAATTTGGTGATGAAGAAGTGCATTTCGATATACGAAGACTTGTGCCTAGAATCATAGTGCATAGTACCTTTTGAAAGAACAGTTGGTTATTCTTTAAATCATGTTGTGATATTACTTTAATTTGATATGTTTAAATGCGGCGAAATGTGAAACTGGAGCAAATTTATCCAGTCCTTACAATATGTAAACATGCAAACTTTAAACCGCAAACCTTTTCTATCTATCTATCCATCTATCTATCTTCCTGTACACCTCACCCCTCTATAAGAGGATAACAAGGCGGCTTGTCAGCGGTAAAACAATAATAAGTAAATGAAAATAAATAAATAAAAAAAAACACAAAAAAAAACTAAATAATATATACATCGAATACTAAACTACAGGGTTATGAGGCAAGGTACACACTAGACTACGGAAGGAATCAGAACTGTTATAAGAAATAAAAATGTCAGGAGGTAGGTTGTTCCATTGAATTATAGTTCGACGGTACAAGGAAAGCTTGTGCGAGAAGCTTTTAGTAGCCAGATGTAACAACGAATGGGCGTGGTTATGCCTTGATTGGCGTGTGTTTGGGCGAAGCTGATTCTTAGGATCCATAGCTATCAGATGGTTAAATTAACCATCTGATAGCTATGGATCCGGTTAATGATCTTGTAGAGTTGGGTTAGTCGGACATCAGCTCTTCTTAGTTGAAGGGAGCGCCAGTTGACATCTTTTAGCATCTTTTAGCATCTTTTAGCATCTTTTAGCATCTTTTAGCATCTTTTAGCATCTTTTAACACTATTAAGGGGGTTGTATCCATGTAGCACCGGCCGTGCAGCTCTGCTCTGTACCATCTCTACTTTGTGTGAGCCATTATTTTCAACTCCATGCCTAAGATGCCATATAGTACAGCAGTACTCCAGCTGTGGTCTCACTAAACTGGTGTACGTTTTTTCTTTGAGTACTGGTGACTTCACCCTTAAATTTCTTTTGAGGAAAACTAATGTGCGGTTAGCACTTGCGGTACTTTATTTATCTTCTTTTTTTTATTTATTCATTTGTCAACACATAAGAGATATACATTTACATAGAATTATAACAATAACAATAACTAGAAACGTTGTGACAGGAGAAGAAAACAGAAACTAAATTCCAATTGATATTCGACCCCTTAACAATTAATGGATATACGAGAACTAAGAAGACAAACGTGCACGAACATGATTCAGAGTACAATTTAACATATAGGATACTGTACAACAGTTTTAGAGTATAATTATCTGTGGTGGTTTGTAGGTAGACAGTTTGACTTTGTAATAAGAGTGTAGATGGTGCTTGAAGATCTGTAGGGAATGGGTGACCTTGATGTTCGGTGGCAGATTGTTCCAGAGGATGACAGTCCGTGGGAAATAGCAGTGTCGGAAAACTCTTGATTATTTGAGACGATTCTGTTATAATTGTTAGGGTCGAAATTGCGTGTGGAATAGGGGTTAGTTCCAGGTGTAAGGTATTGGTTAAAGGTGATATTAAGAAGGTTGTTTCTGATTTTGTGTAATAGTGTTAGGTCATAAAGTTCACGCCTGTGTTCAAGTGGGAGAATGTTTAAAGATATTAATCTGTCTCTGTAAAAAAATGTGGTTACTCCACTTAAGGTATTTTGTTCGGTGCACACCAAGGTACTTGGTACTTGTCACACACTTTAAGCTTTTTCCGTGCATGTAGTGTATAGTCACGATATATCAGTGACTTATTACGAGTGATCCTAAGGACCTCACATTTGTCTAGATTAAACTCCATCAGCCATTCTTGTTCCCAGACTTGTAAATTGTTCAAGTAATACCGCAGCTGATCACATTGTTCTTCGCTATGTACTGTTAGATACATAATTGTGTCGTCTGCAAACAGGTGAACATTTGAATTAACGTAATTAGGTAAGTCGTTAGTGTAGGTTAGGACCAGGTTGGGACCAATGACAGAGCCCTCGGCCACTCAGGAAAGCACAAGAAGATATGAAGACTGGTCTCCATCAATCACAACGCGTTATTGGCGCCAAACAAGAAAACACCTTATCCATTGCAGTGTGTCGTTTCTTATACCAGTCCAGCTTTGCCAGTAACTTTTCATGGCACACCTTATCAAAGGCCTTAGATGCCAATTATTAAGTCGGTCTCCTTACGCTGTGAAAGATTTATTTGCAGAGCTGTAGTAAGTTCAAGCAATTGGGATTCACAGGATCTGGCTTGTCTAAGTGCATGTTGTAAGTGGTAAAGTATTTTATACTGGTTGAAATGGGATTCCAACTAGCTTGTTATGATACGTTCGAAAACTTTACTACAGAGGCACGTCAACGATATTGGGCGGTAATTTGTAGGGTAGTCTTTCTTAAAGATTGTAGTAATATTGCCCTTTTCCAATCATCAGGTACACTATGAGCAGCCAATAACTTTTGGAAATTAAGTTGTAATATTGGGGCAATGACTGACGCAAGTTCTTTTAGCACCCTGGGTTTAATCCCATCAGGTCCAACAGCCTTGTGTGGTTTGAGGTATTCCAGTAGCTTGAGACAGCCTCCATATGGATAGAGATGTTTTGCATATCTGGATAAGGACTACAAGTGTCACGCGGTAGGCTGGAGTTTGCAGGTGCACGGATAAATACATAATAGAATGTATCATTTAATAAGGAAGATTTGGCTACAGGATCAGTCACAGAGCGGCCATAGCTTTTCAATGGAGGAATACCAGTGAGGTCTGATTTTGAATGCACACTAGGTATAAGGATATAAAACATCTGTTGCAGAAGAAGCTAAGGGTTGTCCACTGGAACTATGTTGAGGAGGTGATCACTCCAACACATAATAATGATACCTACCAAGCAAACAAACAGTTTTGATGTTGTTTTATTTACATCGATTTTCATTTTTTTCCAATTAAGTATCCTATATTTTTATGTTATCAAAAAGTTCCAACTTAAAAGGAAAGCGAAATCATTTCACGAGAGAATTTGTATATTTTCATCTGATTTCATTTCAAAAACTAATTTATCAGTAAAAGGCAGTGAACGGAAGGTTGCATTTAAATATTAATTTGAAGCTTATAGAATGCATAAGAACATACCTAAACCATATATCTCAGATTTGCATGGCTAAAACAACTAATATTTTAATTACTTTGTAGTTTTTGTAACCTGTTAACTGTTTTACTCCAGAAAATAAATTTATATTATTAATCGTGTTGCCGTGGCTACTGTGATTCCTCTTCTTGAAACAAAATTTCATTTTTTCATTCTTTCAAAATAGATTTCCCAAAATAATATTGTTTCCTTCCACTCTTCTTTCCAAAATATTAGAGTAATGATCAAAATTTTAATGGCACATTTAAAATGAAGAAAAACAGAAGGGGTGTGAGCCAGGGATCCAATTAGGAATAGTAATGTTTTGGAATGTAGTGTCTGGCAATGTTCACCTCGGACGAGGAGTTACTGCAAGCATGTATTTCTAGTTTTAGTTCATGATGTATTTATCAATGCTCTCGTTTAACTCAGACTTGAAGGTGCTCCATAATTGGTTAGTAGACAGTTGTGGGTCCACTGTACGTGCGAATTTGGACTCGCTGAATTTGGACATGTGGTGATGTAAGCCTTCCCAGTCTGCCTTACTGTAGAAATAGAGTTTTCGGGGATTTTGCTTGTGGACAATAGGGTGGATGTCTGCTTCAACAAAGACAATCCCGTGATCACTTAACCCAGATATTATATTGATCTTATTAAGGAGAGATTCGTTGTTAGAGATAAAAAAGTGCAAAGTGTTTGTTCCCCTTGTTCGTTGGTAACCATGTGCGGTAGGCTCTTGCCATGAAGTAAGTCCACAAATGGAGTTGTTACCTCAGGGTAGGAACAATTTGGTTTGAGGCAATTGTTTTGCCAATCAAATCCCGATCAGTTCATATCTCCGGCAATCCAGAAATATGATGTAAGGTTGTTGATTTTCCTAAGAGACGGTTCAAAGTTCAGCAGGCTGGTCTCATTGCCTTCGTGGGGGTTATAGAATGCACACATATATAGTGAGTGAGTGAGTACAATTCTTTATTGCCCCCTTAATAGAGGAGATTTAGTACATATTTACAAAAAAAAAAGTAATTAAAACTTAACTATTAATACAGTGAGTGCGTGAGTGCGTGAGTGCGTGAGTGCGTGAGTGCGTGAGTGCGTGAGTGCGTGAGTGCGTGAGTGCGTGAGTGCGTGAGTGCGTGAGTGCGTGAGTGCGTGAGTGCGTGAGTGCGTGAGTGCGTGAGTGCGTGAGTGCGTGAGTGCGTGAGTGCGTGAGTGCGTGAGTGCGTGAGTGCGTGAGTGCGTGAGTGCGTGAGTGCGTGAGTGCGTGAGTGCGTGAGTGCGTGAGTGCGTGAGTGCGTGAGTGCGTGAGTGCGTGAGTGCGTGAGTGCGTGAGTGCGTGAATAAACTAAATTAGACTAACTAACTAACTATATCGAAATAACAGTCGTATTCAAACAAGACGACATGCGACACGGTCTAGAAATCAAATCAGTAAAATAAATGACACGGCCAACAATGCACCAACTCGCGCAATAGAAAATGTAAACTCAAAGTGTAACCAAGGCCGGCCAACGAAGACGATTTTCAAGGAGCAGGAGACCGAGAAGAAACGGAAGTACCAACTGAGGGTTTTAGATGTTGAAATGGGCTCTTTTACACATCTTGTTTTTGGGACAAATGGTGGAATGGGGAGTGAATGCTAAATGTTTCTCAAACATTTGGCCCAGAAACTGTCAGAGAAGGATAATGAACGATATGCAGTTGTCATAGCGTGGTTGAGAACCAGAATTTATTTTGAAATTTTGAGATCAGTGCATGTAAGTGTCAGGGGGTCAAGATCACCCCTTTTTAGAAACGATTTTGGACATTTTAATAATATAGTTTTAAATAGTATGTATTCTGTATTCAAACATTATTACTGGCGAGAAAGGAACATTATTAGAGATGAGAAAGGAACATTTTGCTTAAATGTACACTAACAGAGTTAATATTAAGTTGTATAATTGTAATTTCATCTACTATTTTTAATAAATTTTTTATTGTAAAAAGTAAGTAAGTAATTAAGTAAATAAGTAAGTAAGCAAGTAAGTAAACTTTATTTAACCACGGTAAACTCATCAGGATTTTACACGCCAATTATAGGATAAAATACAATAAAAATTACATATTACAAATTTTGTTTACATATACATTTATGAGAGTATCTGTTTTCCATGAGTGCCTTGCAATTACTAATGTAAAGATAAAAAATAGGTACGCTAAGCGTTCATGTATCTGCTCATGTGTATTTGCATAATTGTATAATTTAATAAAGTAATTAAAGAGTTGTAACTTCTTTTCCATGGATCAATTAATACAAGAGGTCTATTAGTGTATGAACTTTAATATTGCTCCTAAACAATTGTGCATAGAGGGATGAGGGCCTATAGCCCATGGGAGCAATTTTTAAAACAATTGTGAAAACCTTCAGGTTTTGATCTTTTATACTTGGGAATAAAGGTTGTAGTAAACAGCAGTATTTACACACCACATATAAATATTACATACCACCTAGTCCCCCTATAGCCACAACAGTTTGGGAGAGAAATTCCAAATTGTGCCTATATCTTTTTACCAATCAAATATCAAAAGTAAACTTAGTGTGAGGTGATGTTGACTATGGAAATGACAAACAACGACCATGAACTATTGTCGATTTGAATAGTGTTGAGACGTATAATAACATTTTAACACTTTTATGAGTGAACTTTATCGAAATAGAAGCTCGAATAATGCAGGATATTCGTACAATATTTAAAAAGGCTTACCTTGTTTCCTGATTCAAATGACATTGATATATAGCAGGTCCAGTCAAGTGAATACTTTGTGTAAATTGGCGATTCATTTCCACAGTTTAAAATGTTATGAAAAAATACTCCCTCCACTCTTGCCATGCTCAAAAGAGTACAGAAAATAAAAATATCGTTGGTTTGATGTATAATTTTCTTCGTAAAATTAAAATATTTACTCATGTTTACAATTCTCGCACTTCTGTAATCCGCCATCTTTAAATAATCAATATCAATCCAGTTATACATCGAGATCAAAGAGTAACAATATAATTACGTCATTTTAAGCTATTAACCAGTGGTGTAAACTAATCGCTGATTGGTTGATATAAGCTCGTCGCTGAATGGCTACAAGCTAACACACTCGCACGATGGCAATATATCTGCATTCGCAGATACAAAAATTCAGACTTGAATTTACGTAAAGTGCTAGCTTGTCGTAACTCGGATGGACGAGTGTTCCACAGCACCGCACCACTATAGCTAAAACCAGGGCTCCGTTTAAACCAGCTATGCTGAATCGGACATCCCTGATTAAATATTTGCATTCATTCATTCATTCATTCATTCAACTATTTTTTAAATAGTTTGTGCGTGAGACAGCTATAAATACACCTCCACCAATTGACTGTTCCCGATCTCGACGAAACACGTTATATTGCTTGGACATTGTTTGAGGGAATAACTCGCCGTTATTAATGCTGCTATTCAACCATGACTAAGTGCAGACTAGAATGTCAGGTAAAGTGCCGTCTACAAGACTGCAAAATTCAGTCTTCTTGTTTCTTATAGACTGACAGTTTATGCTAGGTAGTCTGATTGGTTGAGATCTACCTCGCCTCTGGGAAGTTGAAATCGGTCACACGAAGGTTCGAAGATGTTTGACATGTCTATAGTATGATACGAGAACACTTTCGAATAGTTAAGACAATCACACGACGAAAAGACCAATTTATATGCGACTCCGCTTGTATCTGGTGTTCCAGGCAGATAGTCGTCGTTTTGGCATATAGTATGAACCCATAAGCCACAATTATCGCAGCATAGGCCTTGGTCAATTCATGAGATATTGGTATGGCATAAGCCACATTTGAACTTTTCGATAGGCGATGTATATGATATAAAATCGTTGGGACCGGCATTTTCCTGTATATCGCCATACAGGAGTAAGAAGCTGTAGATTAGTTTAATTCGGGACACGTCCAACATCATGCTGGTTTTAGATCTATTAGTTAGGTCAAAACAATGCAAGAAAGTTGCTTTATTTGGACGGAATATTACGTTCTTATATGAGAATAAGTATCCCTTAGTATTATTATCATTGTCTACAGCAAAAGCGTCGGCTTGTCCGCACTTGTGATGGAGATATTGCCCAAATATTAAGACTAAACACGGAGAAACAAAAAATGTGGCCGCCATCTTTGATGGTGCTTCCACTTATACTAGCATCCACATGGCGAAGAACATGTCATATATTGATAATCTTGACTAGAAATACACTCATGCAGAATCTCCTCGATCCCCTATTCGAACTCAGGAATTATACTTCCCAAAATGTATTGTAACATGAAGTATTCAGTCAATCACTGTAACCATAGCAACACGTAACTTTTTACTTTTTGTACAAAATGGTAAATAGTGATATAAATATTTGTACTTTTAACTATAAAATTATGAATTGCCCCACTATATAAAGTAGATGTGTTATTACGTACTCTTTTAGCTTTGGTTTGCTGTAAAATTCAACCTTTTCCAAAAAACTTCAACTGTTTTTTGATAGTATACGCTTTTTACATCACATTGTTTCTTCAAAATTCAAATTTGAACTTGCTAAAATACCTTTTAGGTTTAATCGATATTTTAATAACCTCACAGAGTGATATACGCTTATAATTTGCAAATCCGCACACTAAAATATGCAAAATAGAACAAAACACTTAAAAACTTCAAACTTGTGTCCCTTTTTCAGCCATTCGACTATGTTTGAAGATTTTGTTTATCCGTATGCTTTTCCAATAGCCCGAGTATTAAAAATCCTTTTTGATTCATAAATTAAAAAACAAAATTTTTATTCGTAAATCTTTAGATGTTTATTCCAGCATTGGTTTGTAGAAAACCGTCCATGGTATCGCGGCGGACGACTTTAGATTCCGCTATGTTTTCAACCACATACCCGGGTGTAAATATCGGACAGGAATTAGAATCATCGTACGGCGCTTCGCACCGACTCGTGGATAACCATAGCAATCTAAAAGTACTTAAATCAATATTGTATATTTCAATACTTTACGGAACGTCATAAAATGTTTTTGTTTTCTTCGTATGTTATATTAACTGTGCATACTGCTCTCTCCCTTCCGTGCCCTTCTCTCGCTCCATCGTAACCCCCCCCCCACCTCTTCCTTACAACTACTTCGTGATGCCAGTCTTACAATCAGTAGCGTATAGCTAGCGTGAAATGAATGGACCTGCTATAGGATCACGCGTGCGCCGAAGGTGCGAGTGTGTTACAGCGCCGAAGGTGCAAGCATTCTAGGGGAGTCTTGGGGCATGCCCCCCATCAGAATTTTTTTTTGGTTTTTTAAGCTCGGAAACGCTATTTGCAGCTTTTTCAACCAAGAATTTATATCATAAAATGTGACATAATCATCACAATTTTCAGTCTGACTGACTCTCACAACTCACTCCTTAGGGAAAACTAAAGGAGAGGTTCTTCCTGAAATGACATATAATGCCATTTTCGGAGCCCAGAATTTTTAGGCAAAAATAGCCGCAATTAAAAGGGGTATTTTTTATTATCAACCGCAACTCTTTTTGGTATTCAACACACAAATGGCTCAGAGAATCGTGCGAGGCTAGAAAGCCTAGCACCGTTGCACTAAGACAACAATCGTCGCGGCCCAAAAATGAGTCAGAATACAGTAGTAGTTAGCAGAAATGAAGGAAGCTGATCACGTTATTCACCCAAATACACAATCACACATATTGAATACGAGTTAATTTTCTGATGTATTTGATGACTGTTGTATTTGTATATGTGGAGGGGTCACCATGCACATCTATACTCACATCTATGTGGATATTTCCCGTAGGGCCTAGAAAGGCTAGAATATATCTGAAAATTACATGTTTCTTTTAAATGCAAGAGCACACTAACGACTGATCATACATGAATACAAATTCAATGCAGTATGAACAGGGAGATAGTTTTCAAATGTGTGTGGATAAACTGGATATCTCCCCTAAAACAAGTTAAATAACTGTTTTTCTATATATACCAGCATGTTCCATATGCAACAGAACAGTGTGTTTTCACAGAAAATTTGTATAGGTCATATATATAAATGCATAAATGGTATCAGACTATCAGTGAACTATAAAAAAGAATCATTCACAGCAAATCAGTAATGAGCGAAAAGTTAAGATATTTACTCTCATCCAGCCAACCTATATTAAAAGTAAATATAAAATATAATCATCATTTCACCTATTTATAAAGAAAAGTAAGTCTTCTGGGTTTTTCAACAAACTTTTTGACAACTTCTAATGCAACACATTGGCATCTTCCTTAAGTTGCATAATATCTTTATTGATCGAGATCCTACAAGGAGAACCGAGTCGCCCTTGACCCATTGTGTTTCTCAAATAGCCTTTATAACCATTTTCAAACAGGATAATGACCTTTCAACTGAAGCACTTGCAACTGACAATGACACAATTCATTTTCATCAACTTGACAGATTCTGGCATACTAGATTAAAGATTAAACTTAAATATATATTTGAGTACTTCAATACTAGTGTCTTTATGGAAGTCCTTATCCCTGTAAATAAAAGAAAGTTGGGTCTCAAGCATTTCTTTGAGAAGGTTGATTTTCTCAGGTGGTACACCCCAACCCTAGTTGCAAATATATTTGGATTGACAAGATCTAGAAATCCAATTTTTTTTACATCTTGAAACGCTCATTTAACATCCCTACAATGGAATCAAGAATCTGAAAATAAAGTTGTTTGTAGTTATGTTTCTTGTCAGCCCTGGTTACTGGTGGGCCTACTTCGTCTACTGCTTGTTGGCAGAATTCAGCAAATTTGTCATGAGTACGGAGAGAAGAAACAAAGTTCTTGAAACGTTCAACTCTGATTATACCACAGTTAAAGTCAGCTTCACTGCCTTGAAGAATTGAATACAGAATGGAGGATTGCTATAAAATCTTGTAAAAAACACATACCAAAAAGCAAAACAAGAAACTGTTAAGATAGTGTAGCAAGCCATTTACCTTATCCAATGTTTCATCATCCCAGCCATAAGGTAATTGGTCAACTGCTCCTTCAAAAATCTCAAAACGTTTCTCATAGTTTTTATGTAAATCATTAATGACACGAGCTCGATAGTACCCCTGTATTTTATCGGAAGTAACAAATGCTTTTCTTTTAGGGGCATTTCTAGTAAAGGTACAAAAGGCACCTACTTTAACAAAGAAAATTTTAACAGGAGAAATACATGAGGCAGACTGACACAAAACAAGATTTAATCTGTGAGCTGCACAATGAACAAAATATAAAAAAGATGCTCTTGACGAACTTGAACCTGAACACCATTTATATGACCAGACATAACGGAAGCACCATCATAAGTTTGCATGATTAGTTTGTCCCTGATTCTATAATGCTGACTAAGTTTATCTTTAACTACCTGGGATATAGCAGCTGCATTTCTATTCGAACTGACATCTGCAAATCCCAATTGTCTTTCAACAATCTCACTACCTATATCTAAGCGGGCAATCATACTTACCTGTTCTTTGGTGGAAACATCAGATGTCGCATGAACCTGTAAAGTCATAAAGGTACAATCATCAATCTCCTTAAAAATTCATCCTCAATAATTGAATCAAGACAACTAATCAAATCATTTTGTATTTCAGTAGACCACAGTAAAACGTCCATCCTCACCTCTTTCAGATTCAGCTAGTCTACCATGCAATCGCGGTTCAAATACAAAATCAAACTTAGCAAAAGACTCAAGTAACTCCCTATAATTACCTCTATTTAAGCTCTAGCTCTTCTGATTCATCATGGCCTCTAAATGCCAACTCTTGTCTAGACATATACAATACAGCTCCAGTAATAGTTTTTAATATCAATCTGTTTTGCCTTACCTCTTCATTGTGACGCTGAATTTCATCTCGTTTTTTTTCCATGTGCTTTTTGCAATCAGAGAGGAAGCCATGCATGTCATGATAGCTTTCTTCGTCCACGTTGGTGAGGTTCCAGGGCAAAACAAAAGACAAGGCCAGCAAAACAATTTTTTGACACAGAGCTGCCACAAAGCCAATACTTCTTTGCATACCAAGTCTCCTGAAAGGCTCTCCCCTTCGTTGTAACTGTTACATTTGGAGTTGGTCGCTGCTTAACAAGAACATTTTGTTCGGCAGTTGGTCTACCAAAAAATTCTTTTTTTAGTAAATCGCTTATGACGTCGGCTTCAATAGAAGCCAGATTCTCCACACTTTCTGAAGCCAATGTATGAACACTCAAAAACAATATCAAGTATGATAATTACTCACGCAGAAAGATCGCTAGAAAAGACAATACAACTCCAACTCCTGCCTTCTCGAGATAGCAGGAGTTCGACCTTGTAAACAGACGTTTTGAGCATGCGCAGGGCTAATTATCTAATCAGAAACCAGGTTTTCTTGTATTCAACCTCGTCCGCAGGGTCTTGATGGTGACCGCGATGAACGGACAAGACCCTGGACAACTTGGAAAAACATCGGCCATCTCATTGGTAAATTTTCTAGAGCACGGTGATTGGTTGCAATCTTGAAATGCGCTGCAGACTTACGGCAATGGAAATTTTCGTCGACCGGAATCACGGATAATCATGATTATAATAATTGTTGGAGTTTTAACTCGTATTTTCTGATTTTCTCGTGGAAAGTCGCGTATTTTCATAGGTATGTATCGATAATTCTGTAACATGTGTATCGAATTTGATTGTTTAGATTATGTGGCTTCTAATTTGCTGTTTAGTTATCGCAATTTACGTATATATTGACCGCATTTTTGAGTCACTGCTTGAGAAAAGTCAATAAAAATATCGACAACATTTTGCAAGGAAAGCAAACAACCACAATTAAAGTCCATTTTGAAAGACCAACTTAGAAAAGTTATCGCCTCATGCATCAGTCAATTCTAGTATTGCCAATCTCCCCGAGTCCGAGGCATTTGCACTTATTTTTTCTCGAAGTGTACAATTCCTGGGGCCTGGGGCTGGGCAGAAAAAGGGCAACAATGTCCCACCCCTGGACCGACACATAGATTTCGTCAGAATATCATGAGATAAAGTTTTACATTCTTAATTCATTGATGAATTTTGTTTGTGTATATGACACAAATACTTTCATCCATATTCATGGCAGCGCACATGTTCGTTGCAGCTGCTGCAGAAACCACAATCATTTCTGGTCAAGAAATGCCCGGTCCCGGGGATATTTTGCAAGTACTAATGCCTGGCCCTTTGGCAAAGAAAGTTTGCATTAACTGACTAACTGATGCATAATAGCAGAGATAATATCTCGTATAATAATCAAGTAAAAATCAACATCTTGATGTTAGGAAATGTACATGTTGATCTTGCTTACATGTACAATCTACAATCAACAGATTGTAAATAATATAAATAGTATAAACTCTTGTATGTTATATTTACACTCTGTTGTTTGTCTGAAGGTCAAGATGTAACAAATTATAAGTTTTTAATAGAATTTTTTCCTTAGTTGTTGTCGTGTTCAAGCACTACTCATCTAATATTGTTTGTGAAATTTCTATTTCAGATCAGTGTTGTTAACATGGACCTGAGAAAAAGCAAGCTTGAACACAGTGACTGACATGAACATTAAAATTTAGGAATCTAGTCTTTTACAACATAGTTTATATTTGAACTGAGTATCTATTAACATGTAATTTGCAACTCATGAATGAAGGCAAGCTCATGTTTAGTGTGAATATCTAGCTTTTTTTGCCATGGTCGGTTCTACCATCAGTACCATGTGGGCCACCAACCTAGATATATTCTACAAGTAAACCAAACAAAACTTCACTAACCAGTAATGATTATTGTCCAACAATTTACCCTTGCCAAGAAAAATTATCTGGGTTCAGACCAAGGGAAATAACAAAGTAGGGAACATTGAGTCTAATGGATTACAAGGAACCTGAGCAGATACTCTGGTCAACCCAATTATTTATGCTAATACTGGTTAGCTAACTAGTATTAAAAGTCAATGGCTGACCAAGTATCCTAGCTTGCTAATGCTGCAGTATATGCATTTGTTCACCAATACACCCTTCTTGTTTCAGAGCTAAGGAGCAAGACAGATAAACCACAGCATAATTTTTCTTATTTTATTAAATATAATGTTGGGAAATGATGGGAGATTTTGATCTCTGTATTTAGTCAGCTAACCAGCTAAGTGCCTACAACTTTGCATGCCTCTTTTTCATTATGGATGTTTTGAGTTTCATTTATTGATTTCTTCAATAAAATATTTACAATTTATGGTAAAAATTATAGTTTAAGATTCATATTGTATGTTTCTAATGATAATATAGTTTGGTAGTTACATCACATATCCCTGTTACTTTCATTGTCATGTTAAGATGAGTATTATTCTGTATATTGTAAGTCTTGTAATTGTTCTAAATAGATATATAATATAGTTACATACTATTTTCAATTATTGATGGCTCTTGAAACATATAATGTGGTTACTAGTATTCACATATCCAAAATGTGCAGTCAGGAGGAAAGAACACAGCTTAGCCTATCCTTATGGGCACCTCTCCAATATGGACACCTCTCTATAATATGGACAGTTTTCAATATCCAGAAGTAAAATATATTAAATTTCAAAAAACACTCTATAAAAAGGACACCTAATGCAAACACTTTGCTGTGGTCCTATATTGTCCATATTAGAGGGGTTGGACTGTATACGAATGAGCCTCGACGCCTACGATTCAGGAAATGAAATGGAGCAGCGAGTCCTTTCAAATTTAATAGGCGGTACTTCTAAAACCTTCCACCAGCATTTACCTGCTCAACAAGTCCACCAACAATCCTCGTTTTCATTGCCACTATCTCCATGAAATTTTTATAATTTCCAAAACTGTAAAGTAATTTTCAACACGGCTGGTATAATAATTCCACACAAGCAAGTGCGAGCTTGACCCAAACCAAACGCCCGTACGTCTAAAATAATTATTCTTTACTCTGATCCAGATTTGATTAACTGATGACCGAGTTTTGACAATGCTTATTTTAAAAAGTTAATATTATATGTTGAGATTTGTAAAGTTTATGTTTCATGTCAGTTTCATTGACACTTACTGGCTTCCTTGCTCGTGTTGTTTACTTGCGTAGCTAATATATGCAAATTTGTTTTAATAAGTTGTTGATTGATTACATTTTTAATATTAAATAATTATACACTGTTTTAGAGTTTTTTTTGTGTTTTCCGGCTTTGTCTTTGATTGACATTTATACAATTGACTATCTCACTTGTTCACCTGCGTAGCCAATCCAAACTGAAAGCAAATAATACTTTAGAAATAAATTTTGCCCACTATGATTAACAAGTAATCACATAGTTCCTCGTAAAATTAAGGTCTAATTTCACTTGTGTTTTCAAAGTTTCAGAAATGGCGAAACTGTGAAAATACGCGTGAAATTAAACCTTCATTTTACTCGGCCCCATTCGATTACCTTTACTAATATTCTTTCAATTCCAAATATTTTCCTCTTTTATGTTTTTCATGACAATATATATATGTTATTTACCGGCTGGGAGGTCCGTACTGGAAAAATATTTTCCCGAAGTCTCAGAAGCGGCCCGAGACCGAAGGTCGAGGGCCGCTTCTGAGACTGAGGAAAATATTTTCAGTACGGAACCGACCAGAACGGTAAATAACGTGTTTATTTTTCGTGTTTATTTCTTCACTCCTTTGTTTGTTTTGGCGCGAAAAGTTGCGAGAGGTCCGTACTGGTGTGATACGGACCTCGTACTCAGCCAATCAAAGGCTCTATTTTAGTTACGGACCTGAGTTACGGACCACAAAAAAATAAATTGCTTTATGACCAAAAATATTAATAAAAATAAAACTTGGCGACTTCACTTAAAACCGGGCGCCATGTTTACAATCTTGAAAGCAAAAAATATTTGCCAATCAAGGCACTGATGTGATAATTTCAACTGGTAAAAAAATCGTATGGCTAATCAAAACGTTGATACGCTAATTTTTCACTAACAAAAAAAATCGTATGACCAAGCAAAACGTGGATACGATTTCGTCTGTCGTAGGATACGATATTTATTTCGCCCTTTAACTGCATCGATATCTCTATACTTATATAATAAGAATTCTTCAAAATTCAAATTTAAACTTGCTAAAATACCTTTTAGGTTTAATCGATATTATAATAACCTCACAGAGTGACATACGCTTTTGCAAATCCACAAAATAAAATATGAAAATATAATATAAATATAGACACTTTATACCTGTTTAAAACACTTCAAAACTGAAGTGTCCTTTTTTCAGCCATTCGACTCCTTCTCGTTTATCTTGTTTTGAAGACTCTATTTATCGGTATGTTTTTCCAATAGCACGAGTATTGAAAATCATTTTTGATGCATAACAAAAACATTTATACGTAAATCTTTTAAAAATGTTTATCCTTATGTTTCTCTCGACCTGAATTCGCGCATGCGTATAACGTAGAAAACCTTGAACCGTCCATGACATCGCGACGGACGACTTTGGATTCCACTGTGTTTTCACATACCCGGGTGTAAATATCCGAGCGGAATTAGTACCCTCGCACGGCGCTTCGCGCCGGCTCGAGGATAATATTAATGTGAGTCTTGGGGTGTCGCGCAGTATTAAATGCTTGTACGCAGTATTAAGTACATGTGTATTCTATCATCGCGTGGTTTTCAAGTCATGAGATGCAATGATAAAATGTATCCCTTCTCCTTAACGTCCAATCCACCGCCAACGACGCCAGCAGATATACGGGGAAAAGATTCATAAATTGTCCTTTCAAAACCCCATTAAGCGAAGCCTGACGCCACCATGCCTCCACGCCACCATGCCTCCTCGGAAATATCCTACAGTTGTGTTCGCTTTGCTGTACGTAACGATATACGTTCGAAAGATATTGGCATTGCAGAACGCTGTATAAATGAGGATCTATTCCAAGTTGATGACTGGTTAAGTCGCAATGGATTAAATAGTAATCATAAAAAGTCAGAAGTAATGTTAGTAGGATCCAGATATGCAATATCGAACGTACGGGACTTACAAATCACGGTGTGTATATAGACCATTTATTGAAGTGGAATAAACAAGTGAACTACATAACCGGTAGAGTCTGCCATAAACTAACAACGCTAAACCGAGTTTCGAAATTCGTAAGTAACAGCGTCTTACTGAGGATATATAAGCAAACAATTCTGCCCATTTTTTATGGATTTATCATATGGGGTGACTGTGGTAAAGGTAATGCAAAACGACTCGAACGTCTTCAAAATAAAGCTATGACAATACTCCTTAATGCAAATCGCAATTCTTGCTCACAGGAAATGCGTATCAAGCTGAATTTACTTTCACTCGATAGCCGAAGACGTTTTTTACGACTTCAACTTGTTTATAAGATCGTGTATAACATTAGCTGCCCCCGCCAATTACAAGGTTATTTGGTTAGAAGATCTGAAATGCATAGTAGATCCTTGAGAGACAATACACTATTGCATTTTATTAAAACAAAAAAGGAAATGGGGCAATCGTCGTTTAAGTGTGCTGCTTCCAAAGATTGGAACTGCGTAGAGTACAATCATTATCAAACTTTAAAACTGAAATGTTTAAGTATTTATTAAATAAGGACAAAAAATAACATATATGTAGTGTAAAATAGTAATGTAGCCAAATAGTAATCCGCGTTTTTTTTACCATAGAAATCCTGTACGATGCTGGTCACCGGTTAATAACAGCTATTTCTTGTAAATATGCTGATCGGTCTTTTTTTCCAGTTTAAATAAAGTCATTATTATTATGATTATACAAAATTCGTTGTTGGTCCCTCGATATATTCGGCATGTTTATATTATCTTACATTATATTACTCCCTCCACTCTTGCCATGCTCAAAAGAGTACAGAAAATAAAAATATCGTTGGTTTGATGTATAATTTTCTTCGTAAAATTAAAATATTTACTCATGTTTACAATTCTCGCACTTCTGTAATCCGCCATCTTTAAATAATCAATATCAATCCAGTTATACATCGAGATCAAAGAGTAACAATATAATTACGTCCTTTTAAGCTATTAACCAGTGGTGTAAACTAATCGCTGATTGGTTGATATAAGCTCGTCGCTGAATGGCTACAAGCTAACACACTCGCACGATGGCAATATATCTGCATTCGCAGATACAAAAATTCAGACTTGAATTTACGTAAAGTGCTAGCTTGTCGTAACTCGGATGGACGAGTGTTCCACAGCACCGCACCACTATAGCTAAAACCAGGGCTCCGTTTAAACCAGCTATGCTGAATCGGACATCCCTGATTAAATATTTGCATTCATTCATTCATTCATTCATTCAACTATTTTTTTAAATAGTTTGTGCGTGAGACAGCTATAAATACACCTCCACTAATTGACTGTTCCCGATCTCGACGAAACACGTTATATTGCTTGGACATTGTTTGAGGGAATAACTCGCCGTTATTAATGCTGCTATTCAACCATGACTAAGTGCAGACTAGAATGTCAGGTAAAGTGCCGTCTACAAGACTGCAAAATTCAGTCTTCTTGTTTCTTATAGACTGACAGTTTATGCTAGGTAGTCTGATTGGTTGAGATCTACCTCGCCTCTGGGAAGTTGAAATCGGTCACACGAAGGTTCGAAGATGTTTGACATGTCTATAGTATGATACGAGAACACTTTCGAATAGTTAAGACAATCACACGACGAAAAGACCAATTTATATGCGACTCCGCTTGTATCTGGTGTTCCAGGCAGATAGTCGTCGTTTTGGCATATAGTATGAACCCATAAGCCACAATTATCGCAGCATAGGCCTTGGTCAATTCATGAGATATTGGTATTGCATAAGCCACATTTGAACTTTTCGATAGGCGATGTATATGATATAAAATCGTTGGGACCGGCATTTTCCTGTATATCGCCATACAGGAGTAAGAAGCTGTAGATTAGTTTAATTCGGGACACGTCCAACATCATGCTGGTTTTAGATCTATTAGTTAGGTCAAAACAATGCAAGAAAGTTGCTTTATTTGGACGGAATATTACGTTCTTATATGAGAATAAGTATCCCTTAGTATTATTATCATTGTCTACAGCAAAAGCGTCGGCTTGTCCGCACTTGTGATGGAGATATTGCCCAAATATTAAGACTAAACACGGAGAAACAAAAAATGTGGCCGCCATCTTTGATGGTGCTTCCACTTATACTAGCATCCACATGGCGAAGAACATGTCATATATTGATAATCTTGACTAGAAATACACTCATGCAGAATCCCCTCGATCCCCTATTCGAACTCAGGAATTATACTTCCCAAAATGTATTGTAACATGAAGTATTCAGTCAATCACTGTAACCATAGCAACACGTAACTTTTTACTTTTTGTACAAAATGGTAAATAGTGATATAAATATTTGTACTTTTAACTATAAAATTATGAATTGCCCCACTATATAAAGTAGATGTGTTATTACGTACTCTTTTAGCTTTGGTTTGCTGTAAAATTCAACCTTTTCCAAAAAACTTCAACTGTTTTTTGATAGTATACGCTTTTTACATCACATTGTTTCTTCAAAATTCAAATTTGAACTTGCTAAAATACCTTTTAGGTTTAATCGATATTTTAGTAACCTCACAGAGTGATATACGCTTATAATTTGCAAATCCGCACACTAAAATATGCAAAATAGAACAAAACACTTAAAAACTTCAAACTTGTGTCCCTTTTTCAGCCATTCGACTATGTTTGAAGATTTTGTTTATCCGTATGCTTTTCCAATAGCCCGAGTATTAAAAATCCTTTTTGATTCATAAATTAAAAAACAAAATTTTTATTCGTAAATCTTTAGATGTTTATTCCAGCATTGGTTTGTAGAAAACCGTCCATGGTATCGCGGCGGACGACTTTAGATTCCGCTATGTTTTCAACCACATACCCGGGTGTAAATATCGGACAGGAATTAGAATCATCGTACGGCGCTTCGCACCGACTCGTGGATAACCATAGCAATCTAAAAGTACTTAAATCAATATTGTATATTTCAATACTTTACGGAACGTCATAAAATGTTTTTGTTTTCTTCGTATGTTATATTAACTGTGCATACTGCTCTCTCCCTTCCGTGCCCTTCTCTCGCTCCATCGTAACCCCCCCCCACCTCTTCCTTACAACTACTTCGTGATGCCAGTCTTACAATCAGTAGCGTATAGCTAGCGTGAAATGAATGGACCTGCTATAGGATCACGCGTGCGCCGAAGGCGCGAGTGTGTTACAGCGCCGAAGGTGCAAGCATTCTAGGGGAGTCTTGGGGCATGCCCCCCATCAGAATTTTTTTTTGGTTTTTTAAGCTCGGAAACGCTATTTGCAGCTTTTTCAACCAAGAATTTATATCATAAAATGTGACATAATCATCACAATTTTCAGTCTGACTGACTCTCACAACTCACTCCTTAGGGAAAACTAAAGGAGAGGTTCTTCCTGAAATGACATATAATGCCATTTTCGGAGCCCAGAATTTTTAGGCAAAAATAGCCGCAATTAAAAGGGGTATTTTTTATTATCAACCGCAACTCTTTTTGGTATTCAACACACAAATGGCTCAGAGAATCGTGCGAGGCTAGAAAGCCTAGCACCGTTGCACTAAGACAACAATCGTCGCGGCCCAAAAATGAGTCAGAATACAGTAGTAGTTAGCAGAAATGAAGGAAGCTGATCACGTTATTCACCCAAATACACAATCACACATATTGAATACGAGTTAATTTTCTGATGTATTTGATGACTGTTGTATTTGTATATGTGGAGGGGTCACCATGCACATCTATACTCACATCTATGTGGATATTTCCCGTAGGGCCTAGAAAGGCTAGAATATATCTGAAAATTACATGTTTCTTTTAAATGCAAGAGCACACTAACGACTGATCATACATGAATACAAATTCAATGCAGTATGAACAGGGAGATAGTTTTCAAATGTGTGTGGATAAACTGGATATCTCCCCTAAAACAAGTTAAATAACTGTTTTTCTATATATACCAGCATGTTCCATATGCAACAGAACAGTGTGTTTTCACAGAAAATTTGTATAGGTCATATATATAAATGCATAAATGGTATCAGACTATCAGTGAACTATAAAAAAGAATCATTCACAGCAAATCAGTAATGAGCGAAAAGTTAAGATATTTACTCTCATCCAGCCAACCTATATTAAAAGTAAATATAAAATATAATCATCATTTCACCTATTTATAAAGAAAAGTAAGTCTTCTGGGTTTTTCAACAAACTTTTTGACAACTTCTAATGCAACACATTGGCATCTTCCTTAAGTTGCATAATATCTTTATTGATCGAGATCCTACAAGGAGAACCGAGTCGCCCTTGACCCATTGTGTTTCTCAAATAGCCTTTATAACCATTTTCAAACAGGATAATGACCTTTCAACTGAAGCACTTGCAACTGACAATGACACAATTCATTTTCATCAACTTGACAGATTCTGGCATACTAGATTAAAGATTAAACTTAAATATATATTTGAGTACTTCAATACTAGTGTCTTTATGGAAGTCCTTATCCCTGTAAATAAAAGAAAGTTGGGTCTCAAGCATTTCTTTGAGAAGGTTGATTTTCTCAGGTGGTACACCCCAACCCTAGTTGCAAATATATTTGGATTGACAAGATCTAGAAATCCAATTTTTTTTACATCTTGAAACGCTCATTTAACATCCCTACAATGGAATCAAGAATCTGAAAATAAAGTTGTTTGTAGTTATGTTTCTTGTCAGCCCTGGTTACTGGTGGGCCTACTTCGTCTACTGCTTGTTGGCAGAATTCAGCAAATTTGTCATGAGTACGGAGAGAAGAAACAAAGTTCTTGAAACGTTCAACTCTGATTATACCACAGTTAAAGTCAGCTTCACTGCCTTGAAGAATTGAATACAGAATGGAGGATTGCTATAAAATCTTGTAAAAAACACATACCAAAAAGCAAAACAAGAAACTGTTAAGATAGTGTAGCAAGCCATTTACCTTATCCAATGTTTCATCATCCCAGCCATAAGGTAATTGGTCAACTGCTCCTTCAAAAATCTCAAAACGTTTCTCATAGTTTTTATGTAAATCATTAATGACACGAGCTCGATAGTACCCCTGTATTTTATCGGAAGTAACAAATGCTTTTCTTTTAGGGGCATTTCTAGTAAAGGTACAAAAGGCACCTACTTTAACAAAGAAAATTTTAACAGGAGAAATACATGAGGCAGACTGACACAAAACAAGATTTAATCTGTGAGCTGCACAATGAACAAAATATAAAAAAGATGCTCTTGACGAACTTGAACCTGAACACCATTTATATGACCAGACATAACGGAAGCACCATCATAAGTTTGCATGATTAGTTTGTCCCTGATTCTATAATGCTGACTAAGTTTATCTTTAACTACCTGGGATATAGCAGCTGCATTTCTATTCGAACTGACATCTGCAAATCCCAATTGTCTTTCAACAATCTCACTACCTATATCTAAACGGGCAATCATACTTACCTGTTCTTTGGTGGAAACATCAGATGTCGCATGAACCTGTAAAGTCATAAAGGTACAATCATCAATCTCCTTAAAAATTCATCCTCAATAATTGAATCAAGACAACTAATCAAATCATTTTGTATTTCAGTAGACCACAGTAAAACGTCCATCCTCACCTCTTTCAGATTCAGCTAGTCTACCATGCAATCGCGGTTCAAATACAAAATCAAACTTAGCAAAAGACTCAAGTAACTCCCTATAATTACCTCTATTTAAGCTCTAGCTCTTCTGATTCATCATGGCCTCTAAATGCCAACTCTTGTCTAGACATATACAATACAGCTCCAGTAATAGTTTTTAATATCAATCTGTTTTGCCTTACCTCTTCATTGTGACGCTGAATTTCATCTCGTTTTTTTTCCATGTGCTTTTTGCAATCAGAGAGGAAGCCATGCATGTCATGATAGCTTTCTTCGTCCACGTTGGTGAGGTTCCAGGGCAAAACAAAAGACAAGGCCAGCAAAACAATTTTTTGACACAGAGCTGCCACAAAGCCAATACTTCTTTGCATACCAAGTCTCCTGAAAGGCTCTCCCCTTCGTTGTAACTGTTACATTTGGAGTTGGTCGCTGCTTAACAAGAACATTTTGTTCGGCAGTTGGTCTACCAAAAAATTCTTTTTTTAGTAAATCGCTTATGACGTCGGCTTCAATAGAAGCCAGATTCTCCACACTTTCTGAAGCCAATGTATGAACACTCAAAAACAATATCAAGTATGATAATTACTCACGCAGAAAGATCGCTAGAAAAGACAATACAACTCCAACTCCTGCCTTCTCGAGATAGCAGGAGTTCGACCTTGTAAACAGACGTTTTGAGCATGCGCAGGGCTAATTATCTAATCAGAAACCAGGATTTCTTGTATTCAACCTCGTCCGCATGGTCTTGATGGTGACCGCGATGAACGGACAAGACCCTGGACAACTTGGAAAAACATCGGCCATCTCATTGGTAAATTTTCTAGAGCACGGTGATTGGTTGCAATCTTGAAATGCGCTGCAGACTTACGGCAATGGAAATTTTCGTCGACCGGAATCACGGATAATCATGATTATAATAATTGTTGGAGTTTTAACTCGTATTTTCTGATTTTCTCGTGGAAAGTCGCGTATTTTCATAGGTATGTATCGATAATTCTGTAACATGTGTATCGAATTTGATTGTTTAGATTATGTGGCTTCTAATTTGCTGTTTAGTTATCGCAATTTACGTATATATTGACCGCATTTTTGAGTCACTGCTTGAGAAAAGTCAATAAAAATATCGACAACATTTTGCAAGGAAAGCAAACAATCACAATTAAAGTCCATTTTGAAAGACCAACTTAGAAAAGTTATCGCCTCATGCATCAGTCAATTCTAGTATTGCCAATCTCCCCGAGTCCGAGGCATTTGCACTTATTTTTTCTCGAAGTGTACAATTCCCTGGGGGCCTGGGGCTGGGCAGAAAAAGGGCAACAATGTCCCACCCCTGGACCGACACATAGATTTCGTCAGAATATCATGAGATAAAGTTTTACATTCTTAATTCATTGATGAATTTTGTTTGTGTATATGACACAAATACTTTCATCCATATTCATGGCAGCGCACATGTTCGTTGCAGCTGCTGCAGAAACCACAATCATTTCTGGTCAAGAAATGCCTGGTCCCGGGGATATTTTGCAAGTACTAATGCCTGGCCCTTTGGCAAAGAAAGTTTGCATTAACTGACTAACTGATGCATAATAGCAGAGATAATATCTCGTATAATAATCAAGTAAAAATCAACATCTTGATGTTAGGAAATGTACATGTTGATCTTGCTTACATGTACAATCTACAATCAACAGATTGTAAATAATATAAATAGTATAAACTCTTGTATGTTATATTTACACTCTGTTGTTTGTCTGAAGGTCAAGATGTAACAAATTATAAGTTTTTAATAGAATTTTTTCCTTAGTTGTTGTCGTGTTCAAGCACTACTCATCTAATATTGTTTGTGAAATTTCTATTTCAGATCAGTGTTGTTAACATGGACCTGAGAAAAAGCAAGCTTGAACACAGTGACTGACATGAACATTAAAATTTAGGAATCTAGTCTTTTACAACATAGTTTATATTTGAACGGAGTATCTATTAACATGTAATTTGCAACTCATGAATGAAGGCAAGCTCATGTTTAGTGTGAATATCTAGCTTTTTTTGCCATGGTAGGTTCTACCATCAGTACCATGTGGGCCACCAACCTAGATATATTCTACAAGTAAACCAAACAAAACTTCACTAACCAGTAATGATTATTGTCCAACAATTTACCCTTGCCAAGAAAAATTATCTGGGTTCAGACCAAGGGAAATAACAAAGTAGGGAACATTGAGTCTAATGGATTACAAGGAACCTGAGCAGATACTCTGGTCAACCCAATTATTTATGCTAATACTGGTTAGCTAACTAGTATTAAAAGTCAATGGCTGACCAAGTATCCTAGCTTGCTAATGCTGCAGTATATGCATTTGTTCACCAATACACCCTTCTTGTTTCAGAGCTAAGGAGCAAGACAGATAAACCACAGCATAATTTTTCTTATTTTATTAAATATAATGTTGGGAAATGATGGGAGATTTTGATCTCTGTATTTAGTCAGCTAACCAGCTAAGTGCCTACAACTTTGCATGCCTCTTTTTCATTATGGATGTTTTGAGTTTCATTTATTGATTTCTTCAATAAAATATTTACAATTTATGGTAAAAATTATAGTTTAAGATTCATATTGTATGTTTCTAATGATAATATAGTTTGGTAGTTACATCACATATCCCTGTTACTTTCATTGTCATGTTAAGATGAGTATTATTCTGTATATTGTAAGTCTTGTAATTGTTCTAAATAGATATATAATATAGTTACATACTATTTTCAATTATTGATGGCTCTTGAAACATATAATGTGGTTACTAGTATTCACATATCCAAAATGTGCAGTCAGGAGGAAAGAACACAGCTTAGCCTATCCTTATGGGCACCTCTCCAATATGGACACCTCTCTATAATATGGACAGTTTTCAATATCCAGAAGTAAAATATATTAAATTTCAAAAAACACTCTATAAAAAGGACACCTAATGCAAACACTTTGCTGTGGTCCTATATTGTCCATATTAGAGGGGTTGGACTGTATACGAATGAGCCTCGACGCCTACGATTCAGGAAATGAAATGGAGCAGCGAGTCCTTTCAAATTTAATAGGCGGTACTTCTAAAACCTTCCACCAGCATTTACCTGCTCAACAAGTCCACCAACAATCCTCGTTTTCATTGCCACTATCTCCATGAAATTTTTATAATTTCCAAAACTGTAAAGTAATTTTCAACACGGCTGGTATAATAATTCCACACAAGCAAGTGCGAGCTTGACCCAAACCAAACGCCCGTACGTCTAAAATAATTATTCTTTACTCTGATCCAGATTTGATTAACTGATGACCGAGTTTTGACAATGCTTATTTTAAAAAGTTAATATTATATGTTGAGATTTGTAAAGTTTATGTTTCATGTCAGTTTCATTGACACTTACTGGCTTCCTTGCTCGTGTTGTTTACTTGCGTAGCTAATATATGCAAATTTGTTTTAATAAGTTGTTGATTGATTACATTTTTAATATTAAATAATTATACACTGTTTTAGAGTTTTTTTTGTGTTTTCCGGCTTTGTCTTTGATTGACATTTATACAATTGACTATCTCACTTGTTCACCTGCGTAGCCAATCCAAACTGAAAGCAAATAATACTTTAGAAATAAATTTTGCCCACTATGATTAACAAGTAATCACATAGTTCCTCGTAAAATTAAGGTCTAATTTCACTTGTGTTTTCAAAGTTTCAGAAATGGCGAAACTGTGAAAATACGCGTGAAATTAAACCTTCATTTTACTCGGCCCCATTCGATTACCTTTACTAATATTCTTTCAATTCCAAATATTTTCCTCTTTTATGTTTTTCATGACAATATATATATGTTATTTACCGGCTGGGAGGTCCGTACTGGAAAAATATTTTCCCGAAGTCTCAGAAGCGGCCCGAGACCGAAGGTCGAGTGCTTCTGAGACTGAGAAAAATATTTCCATCTGACCAAACAATAAATAACGTGTTTATTTTTTCGTGTTTATTTCTTCACTCCTTTGTTTGTTTTGGCGCGAAAAGTTGCGAGAGGTCCGTACTGGTGTGATACGGACCTCGTACTCAGCCAATCAAAAGGCTCTATTTTAGTTACGGACCTGAGTTACGGACCTCAAAAAAAATAAATTGCTTTATGACCAAAAATATTAATAAAAATAAAACTTTGGCGACTTCGCCAAAACCGGGCGCCATGTTTACAATCTTGAAAGCAAAAAATATTTGCCAATCAAGGCACTGATGTGATAATTTCAACTGGTAAAAAAATCGTATGGCTAATCAAAACGTTGATACGCTAATTTTTCACTAACAAAAAAAATCGTATGACCAAGCAAAACGTGGATACGATTTCGTCTGTCGTAGGATACGATATTTATTTCGCCCTTTAACTGCATCGATATCTCTATACTTATATAATAAGAATTCTTCAAAATTCAAATTTAAACTTGCTAAAATACCTTTTAGGTTTAATCGATATTATAATAACCTCACAGAGTGACATACGCTTTTGCAAATCCACAAAATAAAATATGAAAATATAATATAAATATAGACACTTTATACCTGTTTAAAACACTTCAAAACTGAAGTGTCCTTTTTTCAGCCATTCGACTCCTTCTCGTTTATCTTGTTTTGAAGACTCTATTTATCGGTATGTTTTTCCAATAGCACGAGTATTGAAAATCATTTTTGATGCATAACAAAAACATTTATACGTAAATCTTTTAAAAATGTTTATCCTTATGTTTCTCTCGACCTGAATTCGCGCATGCGTATAACGTAGAAAACCTTGAACCGTCCATGACATCGCGACGGACGACTTTGGATTCCACTGTGTTTTCACATACCCGGGTGTAAATATCCGAGCGGAATTAGTACCCTCGCACGGCGCTTCGCGCCGGCTCGAGGATAATATTAATGTGAGTCTTGGGGTGTCGCGCAGTATTAAATGCTTGTACGCAGTATTAAGTACATGTGTATTCTATCATCGCGTGGTTTTCAAGTCATGAGATGCAATGATAAAATGTATCCCTTCTCCTTAACGTCCAATCCACCGCCAACGACGCCAGCAGATATACGGGGAAAAGATTCATAAATTGTCCTTTCAAAACCCCATTAAGCGAAGCCTGACGCCACCATGCCTCCACGCCACCATGCCTCCTCGGAAATATCCTACAGTTGTGTTCGCTTTGCTGTACGTAACGATATACGTTCGAAAGATATTGGCATTGCAGAACGCTGTATAAATGAGGATCTATTCCAAGTTGATGACTGGTTAAGTCGCAATGGATTAAATAGTAATCATAAAAAGTCAGAAGTAATGTTAGTAGGATCCAGATATGCAATATCGAACGTACGGGACTTACAAATCACGGTGTGTATATAGACCATTTATTGAAGTGGAATAAACAAGTGAACTACATAACCGGTAGAGTCTGCCATAAACTAACAACGCTAAACCGAGTTTCGAAATTCGTAAGTAACAGCGTCTTACTGAGGATATATAAGCAAACAATTCTGCCCATTTTTTATGGATTTATCATATGGGGTGACTGTGGTAAAGGTAATGCAAAACGACTGGAACGTCTTCAAAATAAAGCTATGACAATAATCCTTAATGCAAATCGCAAAACTTGCTCACAGGAAATGCGTATCAAGCTGAATTTACTTTCACTCGATAGCCGAAGACGTTTTTTACGACTTCAACTTGTTTATAAGATCGTGTATAACATTAGCTGCCCCCGCCAATTACAAGGTTATTTGGTTAGAAGATCTGAAATGCATAGTAGATCCTTGAGAGACAATACACTATTGCATTTTATTAAAACAAAAAAGGAAATGGGGCAATCGTCGTTTAAGTGTGCTGCTTCCAAAGATTGGAACTGCGTAGAGTACAATCATTATCAAACTTTAAAACTGAAGTGTTTAAGTATTTATTAAATAAGGACAAAAAATAACATATATGTAGTGTAAAATAGTAATGTAGCCAAATAGTAATCCGCGTTTTTTTTACCATAGAAATCCTGTACGATGCTGGTCACCGGTTAATAACAGCTATTTCTTGTAAATATGCTGATCGGTCTTTTTTTCCAGTTTAAATAAAGTCATTATTATTATGATTATACAAAATTCGTTGTTGGTCCCTCGATATATTCGGCATGTTTATATTATCTTACATTATGTTAAACGTTTTCATTCTCTCTTTCCATACACTTTTACATAAAAATATATCCCCGTCTATTAAATTACAATGTCTCTCTGTCTGCCTTTAAAACAATAACCAGACACAGTGCTGAAGTCCGGTGCACCGTCCAGCCTAGCACTGATGTTACAATAATAAATAATCATTCTCCAGTATAAGAAGCGTTTTTGCACTTATTTTGTAATGTGTTTCTTCGTAGCTCAGTGATTAAGAGCGTGTGCCAACAACTTCCTTTGATTCGGATGTTGAGGGTTCAAATCCCCATACAACCACCTTTTCTTAAAACCTTCAAAAAAAATTTCCAACTTGTTTTTTTTTTCAATTTTCTAAACATTTGTGATTAGATTTGCAGTTGAGATGGGCATATTTCATAAAAATCCAAAACCGTAGCACCAAACACGGCGGATACTTATTGACAAAATAATTTGAAGAGGCAGAATGTTAATGTTGGCGCGGACGGCCGCAGGAAATCTGCTAACAGGCATAGGGCCTGGGCTTCTGTGTTAGCTTAAAGGGACACTCTACCCCCAGAACAATTAATTGTCGCTCATATAAAAGCCCTATATGAGCCTACTTTGGAATGAATGTTCCTTGGAATTGGTCTCAATTCTTTTTTGCTTGCGAGAAATTTAACTTTGTTTCACTGATTTCCTCGTACATTTTCGCCGCCATATTTGTTGAATCGCGGGCGAATGCGGTCGTTTCTATGAGTGCTGTGACGTAATTGTGGGATAGCAACAGCGACTCACTGCGAAAAACAACAAAACAAGCGCTTCGTGATTGATTTCGGTCATATAAATTATGTTATATACTATATATACTGTGATATTGTTTACATCTGCTTGGCAAGTAAGGCTAGGGGTGGCAGCATGCATATATTTCTGGCAATGTCGGAACCGTTTCCCAAATCTCAATAAACTATTTAAATACCTGCATTGATGATGTATTTGTATCTGTTAATTTCTTTCAGGATCTTCAGCATTTTATCTGTTTAACAAAGAAAATATGCATGGGGAATTTGACATACTTGATTGCAAAGTAAATAGTGTAATCTCTGGCTTAAACACAATTCAGGTACAAGATTTTTGCTTCTCTTCTAATAGTTCACTTGCCAAAGTTCAAAAAATCGTGTCCGTTAGTAAAATAGCTTCCGTATTGTTGCCGCTATTAGATCTCCCGGTTTCGTGTATTTTGTGTCTGGTGCATAATTATTCTCTTGTGTTTTGTTCTTACAGTATACTTCTGTTGTTTGGCATCTTAGTATCAACTTAAAATAGAAAGAAAAGACATTTACAAACAAGAACGTTGTATCAAGTAAACTGCACAATTTAATTTGATCCTTGCTTAAAGAGTCATAGCAATTAGCTTGGCAATGTTCCATTCACAAAACGAAAGAGGAGCCTTTATCAGCAGCCTTTTCGTCCTAAAAATATCAACACGAAATGACAAAGTACGTTCTATCATTGTATATTCGGGTTGAGAACTGAGAAATTTTGCATTGTATCTGTCTGTTTAGCTCTTATGGGTGCGTCATGCTGTAGATCAGTTTCTATAATACAATCACGAGTATCGCATCAGTTGGAACAAGTTTTTTCACCATTTTTATATATTATCCTATTTGCATTGCCCCACCCCGCTGCAATTGAGGCATAGACAGTTTCGGCTTAAAATGAACGAATGAAATGCAGAAATCACATTTGTACTACAACACAAATATAATCTCCTGAGTCGTCAGGAAACATAAATGTGTAGAGGGAACCCTATGTGCTAGTAAATATAGAAACATTACCAACAAGCTCACAATGGGGCGGCGTTCCAAGGTATCATTGTAGAAGGGCAATATTTCTCAAACGTCACTGAGGGAAACACGTCTGAGGTACTAGTGTGCTAGAATAGAGAATATCCATCCAATGAGTTGTAGCTAAATACAATGGTGTAGGGTATAAGTCAAACAACCAAATACAATAAAATATAATAGGCGGAATGTAAGAGTCTTATGAAAACATTAAACCCTGGGTGACATGCAGCTTTGCGTGTTAGTAACCCGACCAAAGCATTAGACGACATTGTAACCAGTGGCGTAGCTAGCGGTCCTGTTCGTCCTGCAGGACTAAAAATTTCCATGTACAAAATAAGGCAATGATTTTTCAAAATCCAACTAAAACCATTGCTTGTTTATCTGGTGCTTTAAAAATTCATCATTGTCATTTTTTCCGGCCTTTTTTATTATTATTTTTGTAAATTTTACGCTTTCTATTACATTTACGAAATTTTACAGCCTGCCGTGTCTGTTATCTAGCAAGTGAAACTCTACAAGAGCTCATTTCCAGGCGATATGTTGAATCACACGCAACTCGTGTTTCCCTCCTGCTATTTTCTGAAGGCAGGAGTTGATATAATATTTAATACAAGATAACCTCGTCCCCAGGGTCTTGATGATGACCGCGGTGAACGGACAAGACCCTGGACAACTTGGCAAAAATGTCCAAGATTCTTGGACATTTATCGCATGCGCAATAGCGGCAACACATCTGTTGCTGACTGGAATCAGCGCCCGCACTTACGGTTTTCTTGGTATTGTTCTTTTAATGTTTTGTTATATTATTTCTCTATTTCTCAAAGTTTGAACAAATTTTATGAAATACTCTTTCTAGACGGTAGCGTCGAATATCAGCTTCCAAAAGCTGACGACTTTGAGCTCTTGTATCTTTGGCGCCCCTCACCCAAAACGGACGAAAATACCACCAATCGATTACAAATCGATTCAGCAAACACACCTGTTCTTGGCTAATGCCAAACAAATCGCTAACACATTGTTTTACAGATCTCCGTGAGTTTTAACACCTTTGTAATCTGATATTTATTATTATCGTAAACTAATTATATATTCAGTACCTTTGGTCGATTATAACTTCTGTTTTAAAAACCGTGTGATCTTCGCTAATACACCGTTTTATAGAGCTTTAAAAACAGTACATACTGACCAACTTGCAAAGAAACACAATAAAAATTGACAAAGTTACGGCGAAATTTGAAATGTAGCGTACGGGTCAAACCGGAATTTCAGACAAAAACAACCGGAAAAGGCCCAAACACAAACAAAGACTGTTGCTATGGTTTTTTAAGTGGCCGGAATGAATTCCCCAGGGTACAATACCCTATATAAGATTTTTTGTCGGGACTGAAGCGCGTGGGCAAACCATATATAGTCAAACTACGGCAAGTGCGTGCATGCTGAAAAATTCCCGATAAATAAAAAAAAATTCAAAATAAATATTTCTAAACACCATTGGAATCCTTACAAAATAAGCTTTTTAACAGTGGGCTATTTTGCCGACTAAACATTACAGAATCAAAAATACTAAAAGTTTAATCCCAAACATACCTCCAGTCATACTTCAGTTCAAATCAAACAATCTTTAATATCTTTTATTATTATATGGCTTTATGAAATCCGCGGTTCTGATTGGCTAGCGAGCGGTCCGATAAAAGCCGTATCCGGACCGTGGTCCGGATAACTAGTTATCCGGACCGGTGTCCCGGATTAAAAAATTAAAAATTTTAAATTAAATTTTAAAAATTTAAAACAGAAATATTTAAAAATATTTTTTTTAAATATTTTCTTAAATTTATATTTTTGCATATAAATTGGCTTTAATGATTCAATTGCTCTTGGGAGAATACTACGACTAAAAACAAACACAAGTGATACGAATTTTTGTGTGGGAGAATGGGTCATGGGGGTGAAGTACTCCGGTTTAACATACTGTACTGTTGTAAAGCTGTGTACATCCCAAAAGACTCATTAAGGCCTTATGCTTTCCTCCTGTGGGGGATCTATAAGCCCCACTAGGAGAGACTGAATGCCCTATAGGGGTCATAATCCCCAATAGAGCCCTGCCAGAAGGGTAGCGACCCCCTCTAACATCAACCTGAACCACGAGGTCATAATCCCCTTGGCCAGTCCCTACGATTCGACTGATTATCTGTACATTAAGGTAACCTGAGTCTATGGGCCTGAAGGTGATCATTGGGAGCACTTCAACCCCACAAATACACAAAGTGTATTCCCCATAGACGAAAGCCCACACATAAATATGCAAATTGGCATGTATACATATAAATATGCATATATGTATATATATGCGCACACACATATATTCTTAGATATAATATTATTCTCTCTTTTGCAATAGAATTAAGTTTTGGCCAGCATGGCTGATACTCCTGATAACGTAGAAGTAGGTGTCTGGATATAACGTTCATAGCAGTCAGATGACCACCGTCCTAAGGTTTTAATAAGCCATGACGGTAATTTTGCTTCCGCTGCAGTCGTTGCTGCACCTATTCTATAGCTATGACAAGCATAATTCAAAGCCTCGAAGCCAGATTTAGTGAGCAGCTTCCTAGTTTCAGTGGTTAAATTTTGTTTTGTGAGAGGTTTACCTGATGCATGGATAAACAGAGGACCAGTTGTGGGTGGTTGTAGTGACAGATAGTTTTGTAAAGCTTGTACTGGACAAATATCAGAATTAGTGGCCCCAACTGTTATAGTATGACCCAGGCAGAAATGGGTCAGTCTTGGACTCCTTAATATGGACAGTCATGGAATCTGGACCTTTGTGCCAAGTCTAGGTGCAAAGAGGACGCTATCTCGGTAAGATGTATGTTCGGATTGAATTTACAGTTGCATGTTAACTCTCCAAGACGGAGAAACCCAAAAAAGGCTAATGTCATGGCTGCCCAGATCATCAGGGAATCAAAACTTGGTGTGTTGGGTATGCCAAGTAACATTCTAAAAAGCCGCAAATGGTGGATTGTGATTGGGAGGCGGACTCTAATTTTGTCGCCATGGGAGCGTTTAATTCCTCGTAACACAAGTTGCAGGCGTAACATTTTGTGCAAATTTAACTGGAAACCATGCCGAATGTGGTAGTGACGAACTGCTGCTAAATATGTTTTATGGAAGGATATTTGATAGATTTTGCAAGAAATGCGACAAATTCTGTCAACAGCACTTCGTCAGCTGGTATACACTGGTCAATATTTTTCTCTTGTATAACTGGATGAATGTTATAAAGCGTTTTCTCCAGAACTATAAGTTTGTTGTGTTGCAGATGCTAGAGATAAATTTATATAATGTTGGATGTCCTCATTCAGAGAGTCATTACAGTTTCTGGAATTTGGCAGGGACTGGTATCTGCATCCGAGCCAATTGTCGAAACCTCTGAAATTGAAAACGAGAAATTGCATCAGCTATGTCATTGTGTTTACCAGGAATATGCACAGCGTGGATGTATATATTGTGCCGCAAGGTTAGGAGTGTTAGATGACGCAGTAAGTCCATAACCCTGGGGATTCGGGAACGTTTAGTATTAATAATGGTCACCACAGCCTCATTATCGCAATGAAACCCTAACCCGGTGGTCCCGAAGGAGGTCACCCAGATATGACATGCTACAACTATTGCAAAGAACTCCTGCCAAGATATACTTATACCAGGCTGGCCTAGTCTTTGATTTGGTTTCCATGCTCCCTGAAACCACTTCTTCCCAAAAATACCCCAAACCCCAATGTGCCAGAGGCATCAGTATGTAGCACTAAAGTATCAGAGTCATGCCACTCTGAAGACAGAAAGAAATTTGCCCCATTCAGTTGGAAATAAACTTCTTCCACATTTCAAGATCTTGGAAGAAACCAGAATTTAGCTTAATGTGGTGATGTGGTTTCTTGATGTTTCTAGTTAGAGCAATCATGCGTTGTAAGAAGGGGCCCAGGGGGCACTACTTTACATGCAAAGTTTAGGTGCCTATTAAAGACTGCAATTCTTTTAGAGTACAGGACCGTCTATGTTGAAATTGCTCAAAGATGGCATGCAGCCTCTCAATTTTGTCTCGAGGTAGACTGGCTTTCATGTTTACAGTGTCTAATAGGATGCCTAAAAACTCAAGTACTTGCGAGGGCCTTGTGTTTTCCTGGAGCTATTGGGATCTTAATCTTTCAAAGGTAGATAACATTTTTGTTAAACTTTGTTGACAAACCCCGTCCAAAGGTGGTGTAACTGCTGGGGCTCAATGAGAAGGAAATCATCAAGAATATGACATACAAATGAGATGTTACAGTTATGGAGCAGGATCCATTCAAGTGCATCTGAAAGTCGGTTAAAGATGGATGGGGCACTCCGTAACCCAAATGGTAGAACCTTATCATAATAATACTTCCCCTCCCAGCACATGCCTAACAGCTCATAGTCATCTGGATGGATTGGGACTAGCCTAAAAGCCGATTCAATGTCGGTTTTAGCCAGGAAGCAGCCTGAGCCAAAACGCTGAATACCCTTGATAGCATCATCTATTGTGATATACTGGAGACTAAAATCTTCTTTCGAAATGCTATGATTTATGCTGGTTGAGCCTGATTTCGGATAAGACAAATGAAAAATTGTGCGGAATTTGCTTGAATTCTTTTTAGGTACCAAGCCAATTGGTGAAACCTGAAAATTCTGAAAGGGGGGAGAGTCAAAAGGCCAGCCATGCGGCCAAGAGAAACTTCAGTTGCTAAATTCGAGGAAACAGTTTCCGGATTGGCAAAAGCAGTAGGCAAATTTTTTGAAAACCTGGGGGTGCGTTGCCCCTGAAAACCTATGTGCACACCATGAGTAAAAACGTTACAAAGCTCTGAAACAAAATTTTTGTCTGGATGACCAGACAGAGCTTCTTCTAGGTTGTGAACAGAAACAGGGGTAGGTAATGGAAACGTTTAAAAAAACAGAAATATTTAAAAATATTTTTTTTAAATATTTTAAAAATTTAAAAAAAATTTTAAACATTTTTTAAAAATTTTTAAATTTAAAATTTTTAAAATTTTACATTTTAAAAATTTGCAATTAATAAAACAAAAAAAAACAATGCCCATCGTAACGGAAGCCAAAGTGCCAAACTGGCAAACAACCGTCGTTGTTCGATAAAAGTAACAGAATAGCTAATGAGGAAGCCATTTCATGTCTCAACAAGAAAGGTGGCGAAAAATTCTTGTTTATGCCTTAATTAATTTAAGAATCAAACTCAAGAGCCATATAATAAACAGTTTATTGACCTCGCTTGTTCGGTCTGTACAGTGAAATATCGGACCTCTGTTTTTTAGTACGGACCGCGCTCGCTGCGCTCGCTTGGTCCGTACTAAAAAACCTCGGTCCGATATTTCACTGTACAGACCTCACGCTCGGTCAATAACCTATTAATATCTTTAATATCTTGAAAGACTTCTAATGGTCGAAATTTGGCTTTTTATCTGTTTCTTTAGTCTGTAAAACGTGCCTTCGATAGGGCTTTTAATTTCATTGCCAGGGGGTAAATATTTTGCAAAGGAGATCGTACTCAAAGTGCTCTTGCGACAACTTGCGACAACATAATTAAAATGCGACCGACCAGAAAGAGTTAATAAGTCGGTTGAACATACATGTCCACCTTCGATTCTTCAAAATGCTTTTGTTCCTAAACTTTATTGATCGTATTTGTTGACAAGTTAAGGCGATTAACGATATGTGCGATATTTATTTGGGCTTCAAACAAGACTGACAGTATTCTGTATTCAAGTGTTGCAATTATATGAGAGGAAACACCTACCGAATTCTAATGGTCCCAGTAATAGTGCATTCCCAAGCCGGTCTTTATTTTATATTTTATAAAGGTAAGATGACTTCAGTTAAGTTTTATTTTCACATGCTACTCTAAATTTGCTCTATCAGTGGTGTGTTCTATATTTTCTGAGCAAAATTTTATTCTGTTTTCCATATGCAGCACATTGCCATTTGCATTCTCTGTTTTGATGCATGCTTTGGAGTGATATCTGTTTCTGTTATTCAAATACTGTGGTCACCACTCGCCACATTAAATATGTTACAACAACAACTCTTGATAATTATATTTTTAAGGAATCAATGACTGTGTAATGGAAGGTGACATGAATCCTGCATTGGCTTTGTTCAGTCAACAAGTGTAATCTTCTACTTCCCAATCACATGGTATATCGCCGTATATGACAGACGTACGTTCAATGCTGTACTGAGGTCTAAACAGAATCTAAAACGAATAAAAAGAATACTTCTTGCTGCCCAAGGACAGGCTGGCGGCAAAAAGCTATACTGCATCAAAAGATCTTAGATAAGTCAAGATACTAGAGCTGAGATACTTCGAATAACTCTGCTCACTTACCGAGTCCTTAAATACTCAAGCTATAATCCCGCATACTTCATTGTCCTCCGACAATGCACAATATGTATACATTCCGTAACGCTACAAAATACATTTATACTCTAACACCTTGTGAACGAGTATAAAGCATTTTATAGCTAAACTGCACTAACACAAATCAAAACACAGAACAACAGTATAGAAGGCGGGCATCTCATTGTTTGTGCCCGCCATAATTCGACCGATAAAGAAAGCTGAAGTCATATGCAGATTTTAATAGAGTATATTAAAACACACTTAAACATGCAAACTTTTCGAGACAGACAACAAAGACGGTAAATTATCCTTTACATAAACGTCTTTTGCGGTTTCGGACCTCCAACGTCCATGTCGCTTAAACAGACGAGCGTTTATTCCAGCATTGGCCACTGCAGTTGCACCGCCACTCCTTAGGCTATGAAGCCCAAACAACTTAGTTGAATATCCTAAATTAGAAAACGCGGCTAGGAAAACCTCTCTCGTGCGGGAATACGAAATCCCTGTTGATTGTAATTTATATAATTGTTTTGTTTTGCAGAAACATTGTTATAGACATCTGAAAAACGGCTCAATTGAAAACAAATAGATACTGGCTTCTTAACATATTTGGATAGAATATAAAAGGGACATGAACCATCATTTGTTTCAGCCATCAGGACTTTGTTTCCGTCACGATATACATCAGTTTTGCTTTTCACAATGTATAGTTCAACAAAACGACCATCCACATCACTGCTAATAAATTTAACATCGCAACAGCGTAAAGCAGTAAGTTCATTAAACCTCAAAAAAGCGTGAAAAGCCGTAACACATATGGCAGCAACACGAAGATCTGAAAGATTTTACTTCTCAGCCGCATACTTGAAAGCTTCGTAATCATTTCCAATGCTATTGGTTCCTTTTTCACAGTTGGCTTAGCCAATTTTCTTTTTGCAGCCTCTAAAATGTTCTTTACAAGTCCAGAAGAACACCTGGCTATCGAAACCGTATATATTATGTGCCCAGTATATACCATAAAAAGCAGATTCCAATTTGAATAAGGACTGTTATTTTGTACAAGATGTTCAAAATACAAACTTACAGAACACGGGGCTTGCCGGCAAAGTTTGTCATTCATCATATCTGGCTGTCCAGGATTTAAACTCGACAAATGCTCTCGAATATTTATCAACTGTGGTTGGCGCTTTAGCCTCCATCAAGCGAGCTGGGAGATGAGCGGCAAGCTGTTGAAGACTTGGATCACACAAATTTTGAATCACAGTTTAATAAAATTAGACAACTCAATAAACATATATAAATTAATTATATAACTGATTACCCACGCTCAGTAGCAAAAACACTGGACTGATAAAGGTATCAGACCCAGACAAGTATGTCTTATTAGCACCATGTTCAAACACGTCTTTCCCATTCTCAACATAAACAAAATCTAAAACAAACTCCCGGAAATTTCCATCATCCCTAATGAGAAACGGCCAAAACACTGCTGAAGGCCAAAAAGGTGCCATTAATATTGCACGGCAACCTGACATACAAACTTGTTTAATAGCCCACAGAATTAATTTAATGGGATGGACAAGCCAACAAAATTCTCCTGACCAGTTAAAGGCAAAACAATCTACATCCAATGAATTAGGATTAAAATATCTGGAACAGAATCTTCTGATTTTAAACTGCCAAAACAGTCAATTGTGCATATACCCCAATGGGATTGAACGAAATTGAAATAATGATCTTTAACTCTCCAATCATCAAAATCAACGACTTTACTCAAGTAGTCAGCTTTCTCGTTTAATGTACGCGATATCCATTCTATATCAATCTCGATATTGTTATCTTTAGCAAAGTAGAATATATCCACAGCTATAACTTGTGCACGTGCACTTTCATGATACCTGAATCAATAACAGATGCAACAGCCTGATTATCCGTGAACCATTTCACTTTAATGTCATGTAAGACAGGAATAAAACTTTGCAGTGCATCTCTAACACACATTAATTCTATCCACGTAGAGCTTTGTTGCATTTCAAAATTATTCCAGTTCTTATAAAACACTGGTATATCTCCAACTGAGATAAATGCTGCACAACCAGTGTTGCTTGCATCAGAATACACGACTTTTGAAGGCAAACTGGGTTTAATTAAAAGTAATCTGCTATTTAATTTATGGGCAGTGTCTAACCAAAACTGAAGTTCTTTTATCGAGTCAGAATAACTCAAAACACAATTCCTGCTGGATCTAGAATCGATTCGTCGATGCAAAGCCTTTGTCATTAGCTTACATACTGCATGTATACTACCAAAAACTATTAAATTTGAGACAATCAACCCCGTCACAGAGGCAAGCTGTCGGACCTTTATCTTTCTCGAGACCAGTGTCTCATTTATATAAGCAAATACCGAACAATTTTCTTCTGGGTTAAATCCCAATCTAATCCTAACCACGTTAAACTTTGGGTGGGAAACCAAACACATTTCTCATCACTAGGAACAAAACCATTGCTGAGAATTCCTGACCTAACTCTAGAAGATAGACTCATGCAAGACGAAAAAGAATAGGATGCTCTCAACCCATCATCTACATAAACGATTATTTTATAAGCGGCAGCCCGCCAATGCTAAGGCCATTTTCCATTACCGTCGTTTTGCCCGCGCGGGCAAAGCGGCTGTAACGGAAAATTGCCTTAATGGCCTCATCACCTTTGTAAAAATGCATGGACCTGTGGCTAAACCAAACGGCAAGACTGTAAATTGAAAATATTTAACAACACCTCTGTGTTTCCAGGAAAAACCTAAAAACGGGGTAGTCCGCCAAAGTTGTTAACATTTCTAGAGCTTCTTCAAATTTAACTCTGGACATCTATAAAAAACTATTTGAATACCTAAGATCCAAAGTAAGCCTCTTTACCGCTTGACTGGATCGCTACAGACAATGGATATACCACCCTGAAGCAATTAAATATGTCACTGCCCTATCAACGAAGTCGCTATGGTCCAATGCTGATTTAATATTTTATTTTATTTTTTTCTTATGCCTTAGGAGGCGTAGTCAAAAATAGTATTATGTAGCCACGAGAAATCGTGTCAATGACAAAATTCGGTGCTCCAATCTTTGCCCAAAAAGCTACATGTGAGCGCAATCGTCCCTTCACTTTTACACACTTAGCTTTCTCTAAATATTCATAAATATCATCTAAAACACGCTCTTCAGTTTCAACATTACTATTAAAAAAAAATTCAAATACTCATCTACACTTAGTCGGTCAGCATCCGCTTTATGTCTTGGCTCTGTGAGAAAATCAGTTTTGAGAAGAGGAGGTTGTTGAATATTATCGGGTTTCACATCAAATTGAATTTTGTTGCCTTTGAATTTAAACGAGCTCGAAGCTTTCGACTCCGTCTTCAACTTTTTAAGCTGAGTGGCGTGAAGCTCTTCCTTCTCAACAAAGCTTCTTTTGAAGCTAGCTAGCTTCCGATCTAGCTTGTTATCCAACAGCTGTGCAAATTGATGAAATATTCGTTCAGTATTTGTGGTGTTCTGTACAGAAGCAGCTGCAGATAGCAGCGGATGTGTGCTACCTTAAACAGAAGTGGATGCAGATGTTTATTTATCACTTGTGAGCAATTCCCGTTCAATGTCCGACGGCGACGCGAATTTTTTTTTCCGTAAGCAATCGAAAACATCCCGCCTGCATAATTAATACGTCATTGTTACGACTCGCGAACAGGCTTTCGATCCGGCATGATTTGTACTACAAATTTAAAGTTTTTATAAATATAAACAAACCCCAACCCCAATATTAACCCCTTTCCTAACCCTAACCAGTCTTAGAAAGTCAAAATTATCGAGAGAAAAAAACTTAAAAAACTTAACAAAAAAAATTAAGAAAAAGTGTTGGCCACGGGCTTGAACCTACAATACAGTAAAGCCCCAGCTAACGTACGCCCTAACCCGCTACGCCACAGGCAAGCTCGCTGAAAAGAACGGCAAAAAATACTATTTATATTAACTTACTGCAAGAAATTAAAGTAATATGTAGTTTCCTATTTATTCCTACCAGCCTGTTCGCGGGTGGTAACAATGACGTATTAATTATGCAGGCCAGATGCTTTCGTTTGCTTGGGATGTTTTCGATTGCTTACGGAAAAAAAATTCGCGACGGCGACGCCATTTCAAAAATAAACGTTTATAGAGCTGAGTCCTTAAATACTCAAGCTATAATCCCCTTGGGCATACTTCATTGTCCTCCGACAATACACAATGTGTATACATTCCGTAACGCTACAAAATACATTTCACCAAGGTTTTTCTTGCGCTGTGGTTGGTTAGCTTCTTGTCGGGACAAATATTATTCAAGGGCGAATTTTCTTTCATCATCTTCGTGATATTGTTGATGGTATTCTTGCCCATTGGTGTTCTCTTATACCAAATATTGGAAGTAGGATTATCAATAACGGACAAAGAGAAAGAACTTGTTGTTTGCATTCAAGTTGGACGCCTACGAATATGCTGCTTGAAAAGAGCGACCGGGCTCCTGGTTTCGTGTCCACTTGAAACATTTTTGGCTTTACAAGTCTTGGTTTTGCTCGCAAGCTGCTTTGTAGGAGAAATCATTTCATGATGCTCTTGCCGACCACGTGAGCCAAAATGCTGGATAAGAAGCCATCACAACGTGTTTGTCAACAAGCGAGGGTTTTCTCCCCCCAGCTGGCCGCTTTCCTACAATATTTTCTCTTCTTCTTCGGTAATGCTTTTTGCTTTGTTTCGCTGTTTGGCGAAGCCGTCTCTTCGCAGGTCCTTTGCCTTTCATTCAAGCACATTTCTGGAGCTGAGAAATCCGTTATCCCTCAGTATAGACTTGGAATATCCTTTCTCTTGAAGAAAACGGTCTAACGCCGCTTGCATAACCTTAAAACAGTCAGGCTCGTACTCGCTAACATTTGTTTTCCGTACTTCAGCGTAAAATCTCACTTTGAACTTCGTATGTCTCCATGTCTTCGCCGACGTTCCTTAGTGCTGCCCATATTTTAAATACTCCAACCCATAAATTTGTACTTTTTCTAGTGTTTGTGTTTTCACTAGAAGTTTTTAATTCTACAATAACATCAATACCCGCTAAGCATTGGTCTCTTATTTTATTGAATATTAAAACAAGAAAATTTCCGCGCTTGCGTTTCAGCGAATCAGGTACAAGTTAAAAATTAACAAAAAATGCCTTGCTCATTAGCCTGTCAATTTTGAATAATTTTGCCCTCTATATGTTTAACTTTTATTCGGAATTTAAGCAAAATAATGAAGAAATAAACTGTAACTAATCTGTTGTTCCCTGCAGGGCCGTCGCCAAGCGGTTTAGGGAGGGGTTGTGAGTATTACATTTACCAACAAAACGGCGTGGTCAATGGGTGTGGTTATTCCAAGTTGACTACTCAATTATACTTAAATTTAAAATTCGAAGTATCTTTACGCTGACGAGTATTTTGTTGGACAATTTTTTTGAATTTTTTACTTGTCGAAATCTTCTATTAAGCCCCCTCTTAAATACGCGCTCTTCCTCAAATAAGCTCGCCCCTTGTTTTAATGCCCGTCACTCCAATTTTACAACACAAAGCCATGTGACTTGCGCCTGTATTCTAAGAGCCCACTCACACTCACACTCAAAGAGTGGAGGTTCGATCTCAGCTTCCCTTGAGTGTCAGAGCTGTTTTGGAACAGCTGGCGGGGTAGTCCCGTACCATACTATGTGAGTACTCGCCCTCCAGCTATTAAAAAATAGCACGCACTGACACTCAAGGGAAGCTCAGATTGAACCTCCACTCTTTAAGTGTGAGTGTGAGTGAGGTTTTAGAATACAGGCGTTAGTAATACAAGTGATACAAGTGTTTGTGTTTATTAATACCGTAGTATATATTTGAATCACTGTTTCGGAACGAAAAGAACTGTAAGGAAAGTTTGCACATAGAAAATGTGATCATCACAACCGACCTTATATCATCTGGACATGAAATTTCCGTACGAAAGAGGTGGAATTTACATACAATGACTCGTTGCATTGCGACAAGATTTAGTGCGCTTGCCTTAGTTTGAGAGGGTCTGTATAAAGGGGCCGTATTATGGAGGTCACATAGAGATTATTTCATGGTTGTTGAGCGCGTATGATTTTTATGCACCAGTTGTGAAGGATTGCAAATGAATGAGTGAGCATAGCGAACGAGTGAGTATAGCAATCTTTCAGAACAAGTCAAGGATTATCATAAGGCCTTTCATTTTCCAATTAAAACGGGCAGTTCGAAATGTGAATTGGGTAGTTTTAACACTTAAAATGGGCAGTTCTGAAATTAATTTTAGGGAAATAGCCAAGTTAACAAGCTGAAACGTGGCATTACTAAGCAGTCGACATTAAATTTCAGATTTGAGTAATTACGTAGATATCATGTAGATTATAGTTCTCATGCATTCATACAAACACTTAATACAATTTCACTCTGAAAATGCCGGAAATGACCACTCTTGCCTTCTAATATAAAATGCAACCTATTGCCGGGAGCATGCCCACGAAACCCCCTAGCTGTTCAAGAACTCAATACCATGACTACATAATTGATCTCGCCTCGCCACTTTCTGTTTTCCTTGTTCAAATGGGCAGTTCTAAATTTTCCTTAGGATGACGTACCCCTGCCATGAAGTATATTGTTAAGACTATAACTTCATTCATATTAGAGATATAGCTCCATTGGTTTAGTGGAAACCTGGACTAATTTTATTTCAATTAGATAGCTCTGTTACTAAATTTGTCATGGACTTGGGGTTTCCATCATTAAATATATGGACAAAGACGTGGCAACCATGTGACTAAAATGGCGCATTATAATTTTTTAACCCATGTATTCGACATTTATAAATACATACAATATTAAATATAATACTACAGTGTTTATCTATTTTGTGCGAGTGTAAGACCAATAGATATATCATGCATGCTAATGATAAAACTAATGTTGTTTTACCTTTAAATGACTGTTCTTTTACCTTAAAATGCTCTTTTTAACTGAAATGTTCTTTTGCAATAATACTAATGCTCTTTCACAATACAATTATTCTATTTTAAACTAATCACACACTACATAAATTTAGGTAAAAGTTAAATTAAGCAACAATTCTGAATATATCAAAACTTATAGCAGCAATAAAGTCCATTCTAGTCCGCGCTTTGTCGCCTAATTACGTGGTATATAATCTTTAAAAAAACTCATTAATGATTCATGAGGAAAAGACAAAGGAAATCACTACCGTGTTAGTGGTTTTATTAGGTTGGGTTTGATGTATTTAAAAAAAAATCTAAAATCCATACTTTGTTTTTTCTATTGTTGAGACATATTAATGAAAATAATATATTTCAACCGTGTTTCAAGAATCCACATTTCTTTTTATTGATTATCGCAAAATATTATTGAAGTCGTATCTAAAATTTATTGACACTATAAAGGCATAAAAAGACTGCAAAAAGATGTCCTCAGAAGTAAGGATCAGTTATGTTAAGGACCAATGACCCTAATGGCACACCGAGCAGCAAGTGTGTGCCTGTCACTTGCATGCCCAATGCTCGTTTGATTTCAAAAGGTGGAAGGAATGAATTCTGCATTATTTAATTTGGACTACATTTAGCTTTAATTATTCTTAATAAGTGAATAATTTGTTTGTTACATGTACGTACAACGGGAAAAAGGAACACGGGCATTTTAAAACAGGTCAAATCATTGCCAAAGGCCTGTGCCATGTGTAATAAGTTGCTTCTTTCACTTCCAATCCAATATCATTTCTGTCAAGAAAATAATTCTCCATCGTAAGTCTCGTCTGTAAGCCTATGCATTTAGGGTATTCTTTTATATATCAAGCGATTGATACAAACGGCTGTATTACTTGTAAATATGCAAATACGATAAATGATGAGGCGATTTATGTAATTTTAGCCAATAAACATCTAAACCACAAGAACCACAAGAACAAAGAGAACCACAAGAACCAAGAGAACCACAAGAACCAGAAGAACCACAAGAACCAAGAGAACCACAAGAACTAGAAGAACCACAAGAACCAGAAGAACCAAGAGAACCACAAGAACCACGAGAACCACAAGAACCAAGAGAACCACAAGAACCAGAAGAACCACAAGAATCAAAAGAACCAAGAGAACCACAAGAACCACGAAAACCACAAGAACCAAGAGAACCACAAGAACTAGAAGAACCACAAGAACCAGAAGAACCAAGAGAACCACAAGAACCACGAGAACCACAAGAACCAAGAGAACCACAAGAACCAGAAGAACCACAAGAATCAGAAGAACCAGAAGAACCAGAAGAACCAGAAGAACCAGAAGAACCAGAAGAACCAGAAGAACCAGAAGAACCAGAAGAAGAACCAGAAGAACCACAAGAACCACAAGAACCAGAAGAACCAGAAGAACCAGAAGAACCAGAAGAACCAGAAGAACCAGAAGAACCAGAAGAACCACAAGAACCAGAAGAACCAAGAGAACCACAAGAACCACGAGAACCAAGAGAACCACAAGAACTAGAAGAACCACAAGAACTAGAAGAACCACAAGAACCAAGAGAACCACAAGAACTAGAAGACCCACAAGAACCAGAAGAACCAAGAGAACCACAAGAACCAAGAAAACCACAAGAACCAAGAGAACCACAAGAACCAGGAGAACCACAAGAACCACGAGAACCACACGAACCACAAGAACCAAGAGAACCAGAAGAACCAGAAGAACCACAAGAACCACAAGAACCACAAGAACCAAGAGAACCACAAGAACCACAAGAACCACAAGAACCAAGAGAACCAGAAGAACCACAAGAACCAAGAGAACCACAAGAACCACAAGAACCAAGAGAACCACAAGAACCACAAGAACCACAAGAACCACAAGAACCACAAGAACCACAAGAACCACAAGAACCAAGAGAACCAGAAGAACCACAAGAACCAAGAGAACCAAGAGAACCACAAGAACCACAAGAACCACAAGAACCACAAGAACCACAAGAACCACAAGAACCACAAGAACCACAAGAACCAAGAGAACCACAAGAACCACAAGAACCAAGAGAACCACAAGAACCACAAGAACCAGAAGAACCACAAGAACCACAAGAACCACAAGAACCACGAGAACCAAGAGAACCATAAGAACCACAAGAGCCACAAGAACCAAGAGAACCACAAGAACCACAAAAACCACAAGAACCAAGAGAACCAAGAGAACCACAAGAACCAGAAGAACCACAAGAACCAAGAGAACCACAAGAACTAGAAGAACCACAAGAACCAGAAGAACCAAGAGAACCACAAGAACCACGAGAACCACAAGAACCAAGAGAACCACAAGAACCAGAAGAACCACAAGAATCACAAGAACCAAGAGAACCACAAGAACCACGAAAACCACAAGAACCAAGAGAACCACAAGAACTAGAAGAACCACAAGAACCAGAAGAACCAAGAGAACCACAAGAACCACGAGAACCACAAGAACCAAGAGAACCACAAGAACCAGAAGAACCACAAGAATCAGAAGAACCAGAAGAACCAGAAGAACCAGAAGAACCAGAAGAACCAGAAGAACCAGAAGAACCAGAAGAAGAACCAGAAGAACCACAAGAACCACAAGAACCAGAAGAACCAGAAGAACCAGAAGAACCAGAAGAACCAGAAGAACCAGAAGAACCAGAAGAACCAGAAGAACCAGAAGAACCACAAGAACCAGAAGAACCAAGAGAACCACAAGAACCACGAGAACCAAGAGAACCACAAGAACTAGAAGAACCACAAGAACCAAGAGAACCACAAGAACTAGAAGACCCACAAGAACCAGAAGAACCAAGAGAACCACAAGAACCAAGAAAACCACAAGAACCAAGAGAACCACAAGAACCAGGAGAACCACAAGAACCACGAGAACCACACGAACCACAAGAACCAAGAGAACCAGAAGAACCAGAAGAACCACAAGAACCACAAGAACCACAAGAACCACAAGAACCAAGAGAACCACAAGAACCACAAGAACCACAAGAACCAAGAGAACCAGAAGAACCACAAGAACCAAGAGAACCACAAGAACCACAAGAACCAAGAGAACCACAAGAACCACAAGAACCACAAGAACCACAAGAACCAAGAGAACCAGAAGAACCACAAGAACCAAGAGAACCAAGAGAACCACAAGAACCACAAGAACCACTAGAACCACAAGGACCACTAGAACCACAAGGACCACAAGAACCACAAGGACCACAAGAACCACAAGGACCACAAGAACCAAGAGAACCACAAGAACCAAGAGAACCAGAAGAACCAAGAGTACCACAAGAACCACGAGAACCACAAGAACCAAGAGAACCAGAAGAACCAGAAGAACCAAGAGAACCACAAGAACCACAAGAACCACAAGAACCACGAGAACCACAAGAACCAAGAGAACCACAAGAACCACGAGAACCAGGAGATGTGCATGAATTAATATATTGTTTAATATATATTTTACTAACTATAATATATTATACATAATTTATGTATGTATCAATTAGTTGTGACGTAAAGAAGGTGGTTCAGATTCAAAGTGAACCGATATCACAGCAATGCTTTTGCTGAATAAAACAATTAAGATAAATTAACAATAAAGGAAGAGTTTACAGTTAATACAGGAAGAAACCTATAAACTAAACTGTACCTTCGGTCATACTATAGATAGTTTAATTTACACTGGATATTCTGGTTTAGTTTATACTGGATTGATCCAGTGCTACTAGGAGAATTATATATACCTAAACTAAACTAAACTAAACTAAACTCTCTTTATTGCTTCATGAGTTTAAAACTGTTCACCTTCGAGGTCCAGTAAGGATCATCTGTTATTTGTCCCATGTTACAACTGTTATTACAGGAGAAAACATCCGCAGTGATTGATAAAGTGTACATTTATAAATATCCGTGCTTATGGATTGACAACTTTATGAAAGAAATAAACGTGTTATTAAACGTGAAATAAACGAATCAATTAAGCTGCGTTTGTGTGACTTGTTGAGACTTCGTTGCATTGTTGAAAATAATTTACGTCAGGACAATGTCGAGTGCTTGGAGTGTTTGGTGACGGTCTGGTAGTCAAGAATAAAAGTATTAATTTCTAGATTGTCAGGATAAAACAAAGTGGGTATAAAACTCATGCCCATGCATTTATAATAATTATATAATTATGAATGTTATTTTTCACTTTTTATCAGCAAATGAACACGGGAATATAATAGTACTTATACTTATATATATACATACATAGGCCTATATACTTATAAGTACTTATACTTATATGTAAAAACATATATATATGTATATATAGCTACTTATATTTACTCGTGGTAAAATGTGGCCATGACTTAATGTACGGAATGATGCGCGGTTTGTATGGGTTATATCTTGACTAATCAAACATATATTTAAAACCTTTTAAAACCAGTTCAACATGACCGTCCAACTATCTATATAAACCCGCGTAAAGGTCCAATAAAAATCATCTCTTATTTGTCCGATGTCACACTTGTTATTACAGTGATTATTTAAAAAACATTCGTGCTTACGTATTGAGACTAATTACCTCCGAGATTTCATGTACCAGTTGAACAGACTTTACGTCAGAATAGAGACGTACGTGGTATGTTTGGTTAAAAATAGTTTTGGTTTGCGTCACGTTGAAACACTAAATCGAAAGACGAAATAGCTCATAACATTGCCAACAATTCCATCATGACTGTGCCCTTGTGCGAAGATTAAATGAAAGAGTAGCTAAATATACCTGGGGCCGGTTGTATAAAAATGTAGTTAAAGTTAACTATGGTTAGCGTTAACTCCCGTATAATTAAATCCTTAACTATAATTAGTTAACTACATGACTTAACTGCGTTGCACAAAACGTAGTTAGTCGGGTAGTTAACTAATCACACGTGCACAGTTAACTGCGCGTGGGGTTCGCGTGGGGTGATTAAACATGAAATAACACAAAGTAAGCGGTGATTAGCAACCGCTGAGAAGCATTTTGAAAACGACCGTGCACGCATATTTACCAAAAATGACGGTATTTTGATTCAAAATATTGAAAATTATGCAAGAAAACAAGAGGTAAAGACCAATAAAGTCTACGAAAAAGGTGTATTTACCATGAAAGTGAAATTGCAGTTCTTTGGTAAAAAACGACATTATGGGTTGCCTCTCGTCATCGATAAATCTTCCTATGCACAAAATATATTCCGTTTTCGTCGAAAAGACCAAAGTTATAGCGTTTTAAAAGCTCACGAGTATCAGAGAACCTTTCTATGGAAGATGATGATAGAAACCCTCGGTAAGCGTTGCTTTTAGTATTATCTTACCGATTAAATTTAATCACTCCAACAAAACGCCATATTTAACTACGTTTTGGGAAGTTAACGACACCCTAGAGCATAGTTAACTTTAACTATTCGTTTTAACTCCAGTTAACGCTAACTTCATTTTTATACAACCGACTTAACTATGTGGTTAAAGTTAACAACTATTTAACTACAAAACGGGTAGTTAAAAAGTAGTTAAGAGTTTTATACAACTGGCCCCTGAAAGATACTGAATAGCGCTTAATTTCCTCTAAACTGCATGTTCCCTTTACAAATCCAGTAAGAATCATCCCTCATTGCCAGTCTTTGCTCTAGTGTTTCTACAAAGCCAGACTGAGTAATTTTTAACTAAGATAGCTATAGCTATAACAGCCGCAGTGTTTGATAAAATGATCATTTATGAAGATCCGTGATGTGATTTTTTCATGAAAACAATTCAATCAACAAGGTCTGTGTGACTTGTTGAAACTTCATGGGTGAAAAGAGTTTACGTCAGGATAATGTCGAGTCATTGGAGTATTTGGTGAGGGTCTGGCTGTCATAAATAAAGGTATTTATTTCGAGCTTTTCTAGATGGTCAGGATAAAACAAGTATATATAGATATAAAACTCATACAATTTATAATATATGGACAATTAATTACCTTTCAAACCAGTTCAATACAGTCCAACATTTTTAGTCTAACAATGTTGGAGCCTGGGCACAGACCTTAGATGGAAATTTTAAATAAAGACAATCTTATACAAAAATTATGATTAATATTTAAAAAATATCGGTGCTTACGTATTGAAACTAATTACCTCCGAGATTTCATGTACAAGTGGAAAAGTCTATACGTCAGGATAAAGTCGTACGTGGTATGTTTGGCTAAAATAGTTTTGTTTTGCGTCAGGTTGAATCGGACTAAATCAAAAGCGGAAATAATTCATCACATTAAATTAGCTAACAAAGAGTAGCTAAATGTAGCTGAAATTAAGACACTGAATAGCGCTTAACTCCATCTAAACTGTATGTTCCCTTTCCAGAAACAGCCATCCCCCATTGCCTGTGGTTGCTCTAGTGTCTACAGAGGCAGACTAATAAATATTTCATGAAGATAGCTCTATAAATTTTGTCTTAATTACAGTTATATTAGGGCAATCATTTGTTAAAATATGTTACCACAGTCAGGGGTAGAACAGGAGAATCCTGGAATGTTTTCTGCAGTCAAATGCAAATTTTTACTACGTCGATGTTATATCACAAAAAGGAATTTTTGTTTTTACTCATTACATAATTTTTCTTATGAAATTGATGGAACGATATTTTAAGATGCCAGCAATATTTAATATTTTTTAAAGGATGTCCGACACGATTATATGCAGATTAATTTCCGCACCCTTATAATTATGTTCTTGACTTTAAATTGTCATTTTAATAACGCTTTGATCGTTCATGCGTTTCTAAGTGTTTTCAATGGTTTAATGACAAGGTATACATTGCAGTATTCTGTGCTGTAGTTCATAACAGATTTGAACGCAGAGCAGAACAGACGAAGTGAGAAAAAGACACTGAAAATAATCGTTGAAAGCCTGAAACCTTCGGAAGAATTATCGAGAAATTCATGTAAGTTTCACTTGTAGTTTTGTTATAATACTGTACAGGCTTATTTACATGTATTTTCTTAGTATTACTGGGAGATCGAGAGTGAGAAACAATATTCTCAACATCAGTTCAGGATAGCCCAATTTAAGAATCTGAATTGTGGTCTAGCCATGTTTTTAGAGCAAATCAAGGATGTTGAAACTTTAATAATTCACTTTACCACCTGTGGTGAAGAAGCGAGACGTGGGCTGTGCTGACATGCCTATATAAACCTGTACAGGGCATTTTTTAACTAATGTACTCGAGGGGCCAAAGCACCCCCCAGCCCCGATGTTGGCGCCGAAGTAAGCTATTTCCCCCCCCCCCCTCAGTGAAGGTCCCTTTTGTCCAAAATATAAGCAAAAAAGGGAAAAAACTGATTTTAGAAGAAAGTTGTGGTATTTCATAACAAAACCTGGCTCCGTTTAGATGGGATATATAAAAAATTGTCTCTGAAAATGCAGGAAATCAAGCCACAGAGATTCAATAATACAAAAATTTTCTGGGGGAGAACGACCAGACCCCCCTTCAGCTTCCCACACCTGTAATACACCACCTACTTGTTACGTCCCCTTTCGATGATGGCCCTCCAGTAACGATTTCTTAAAAAAGGCCCGGAACCTGTATCTTATAATTTCCAAGAAACTGCGCTCTTTAGACTTTATATATATCAACATTTCTTCCAAACTGTCTAAACCGTTCAAGCAACTTTCCCACCATTTACGTTTAAGCAGCTTGGAATGATTATTTTCCCCACAAAAACCGTTGATGAGTACTATTTGGTCTCTTAAAACTCTTCTCATTGCGGAAAAGTTGGATTTGAGGTACATGGTACGGAAACATTTTTTTACTGCACTACATCTTAATCAGTTTGAGTTTGAATTAGTTATACGCTTAGCAAACACAGTCGGTTATACTCCGGTTTCCTCCCGTAGCAATGCTGGACCCATAAGGGAGGCCTCTTACTGGATCTCTAGGTAAAACAGTTTAGAAATGGTAAAACTATATCCAGTAGAATTGAAGTTAGTGTAATTTAGTTTCGTTTCATAATGATGAGACATTATCAGTAACAGCAGTCTTAAATGTATAAAAATTTATATTGTTTCTTAACATCTCTTTAGTTGTGAAATGACAATTCTTCCATATTTGCTCGTCATGATCTTGTCTCTCTATGGCGGATCCTGTGCAGAAATCTCCCTACATGAGAGGCTAGCGATTGACGATATGTCTAAGAAGCTGGAGCAGTCAAATAAAAGAATTACAGATATATTACAACATACCATGCAACTGGAAATGCTTCTCACTAAAATATCCCGCTCCTCAGGTAAAAATCCCGCGCTGCAGCGGAATCGCAGGGTCGCAGGTTCGATTCTTGCCAGTTTCGATTCGGGCCTAAAGTTGCATTTTTCGTAACTGCTCCTAGCTAGGTCTAAAATGTATATACATTTTCGTTGGAGTATTCCATCTACAAACACCGTCAATTATCAGTCCTATCGAACGATATCCCTAGAAATGTTTTTTATATTTACCCATACCATATATTGGCATCACTCCCATCATGATATATATACGAATTTGTGGCTAATGCTCAGCAACTGGACTCTGTAGCTCAGTTGGTTAGAGTGCTGCACCGGAATTGCAAAGCCGCAGGTTCGATTCTTGCCATAGTACCTTTAATTAAGTTGCATTTTTCGCAGCAGGTCCTTGCTAGGTCTAAAAATGTGTATAAAATTTCGTTCGATTATTCCATCTAGAAACACCGTCTACTCTTCTCACGTGTGACGGAGATGAAATTATAACCAGACAACTGCATCAGAAACCGAATCCCGCACGCAGAGATAAAGATACATCCACTATAGATACTGTGCCATCATCAGCACAATGATTTAAACTCTAAATTTGTTTATTTTAAGGTCAAAGCGGGATAAAACAAGTACGTTTTGATAAGGAAGGAACTAAAACATACCACGCTAACTCTTATAATGTCACGGGAACAAGCAACGCTTCAATCCACGATCACTCCAACAACGTCCGTACTGTAGGTATGTGTATCACACCAAAGGAAGAAGAACGACCAACACCAAGCCCTCCCAGGCTTGTCAAAGACAAGCCTATATTACTGAGGACTGTACAGTCTTGGCTAGCCGGGCTCAATCATCATACACATAATTTAGTGGTACGTGAAGTCTTTTGTGTCTACAAATATAAAAATCAACAAAATGTGTTCGCAACTGCCTTGTGGCAAGCTTGTCATGAAGTTGTAACAATGTTATCATTTTATCAAGTGGATTGCAAACAGGGGCGGATTATACCACTGGACTACCAGTCAATGCCCCAGTGGGCCCTCACTTCACTTCACTTGGGGTGCACATGATTCTATACTGTATAAAAACAGACAATTTGAAGACATCTGTCATAACTTGCCCGATCCCACTAAGAGAGCTAATCCGCCACTGACTGCAGAACGATAACAAGTTGTTGGATAACTTGTAACAAGTCTGCTGAGTCACGAACTTTGTAGCAAGTTTTTAACAAGTAGATGTCAACTTGTCAATCGCATCATATCAATGCAAAATTCTGAAACAACAGTTTAAACTAAAACAAGACTTTAACTAAAACAACTTTAACCTAAACTTGCATGGTTACGTGAAACTGTCAAGTCGTTACTGATTCAAAAAAATAAAATACGAAGGCGAAAATTTTATCAGCGGACGGCTCGAAGAAACTTGTAAGTTGAAAGCATAGTTAACTCGAACATTTTATGTAAACTACATCATTAATAGATAATAGCATGGATTATCGTGAGATTTGGATTGAACATGCCTCCAAATTGGATCCGAAGCCATGCTTTTACTTATAGATAGCATACTGTAGCATACCATACCATACCATACCATACCATACCATACCATACCATACCATACCATACCATACCATTCCATACCATACCATACCATACCATACCATATCAATTCATACCAATGCTATAGCAACACCATAGCATAGTGCTGTACCATATACCTTTACCATATAATACCACATCATCCCAATATTATACGATGATTACCTAAATTTATGTTATATTTAGCTTTCTCCAGATGAAGTTCAACAAATTAGAGCAATACAAGACTTTCAAGGAACACAAGGGCATAAACAGAAATACAAGGGCTTAATCTCGAGATTCAATGAATGAATGAAAACTTTTATTTAAACAGGGTAATCTTTTCAGTGTTACAATAAACGCTGTTATCAATAAGAGCCCTGTAGTTTATAAAAATTTACAGTATTATTCTAATTATATTACATGTTACAAATCTAATTTTAAATATATATACATCGATAAAGCCTACGAGTTAAAACTATTAAAAACAACGCCTCCATTATAATAAAAAAATCTTTTAGCTGTTTCTGTTCTCACTTTAGGTAGATGCAGTAGATTGCTCTGTCTGGTTGTTCTACCTACAATATCTCGATTAAACGAAAAATAGTTCATAAAGAATTGAGGAACCTGTTTTTTGAGATATTTTTCAACAAGTTTGAAAACATATTTCTTTCCCCTATCATTCAAACTTTCCCAATTCAACTTTATGAGCGCAAAGTCACTGCTGTCAGTTTTTGTGACAATTCGACCAGCGCGTCGCTGAAGTCGTTCCAACGATTCGCTATCCCCTTTATTGCAGCATGACCACGTACAAGCACAGTACTCTAGCACAGGAACTATATATGATTTGTATAAAGTATTTGCAGCATGAGTCGTCAAATGTTTCCTCAATCGACCAAGCATACCAACCTTCTTACCAGCTTTTCCCAGGACATATTTGACATGAGTAGCCCAAGTTAAGCCCTCATCAAGAAACACTCCCAAATATTTGAACTTAGTGACGCGATTAAGGTACCGATCTCCAATTTTGATATTGAACTCAGTCACTTGTCCTCCTAGCATTAGTCCCAAATAGAAGAAATTCCGTTTTTCGTGTATTTAAAATTGGCAGTGGAAGAAAGAGGCCTTCTAAATAGCATCGTATGACGGTGACAAGGGAAAATGGCCCTTGGCACACAAGTGTTTTGATAAACATGAAGCTTTAATGACAATATCGGACGATCAGTATTTATGACATGGTTTATTGAGGCCTAATTTAGCAATGACATCATTTAGTCATTTAATGATAATCGGCTAACTCTTCATTTGGAATCAGTAATTATTACATCATAATTTTAGGGCCTTATTTAGCAATGATGTCTTTATAATAAACGAGAATTAATTCGGTAGCGGCATAATTTTGGGATTTTTAATGGTTTTTATAATGTTCTTCCACTTCAACAAAATATTTTTACTATTGCACGATGGCAAATATTTATTATTTGGTTTATATGACACCAAAAGAACTCAACGACAATGATGACATTGAATGATTTTATTGCTTCGGTAGCGAGCGAGGCTGAAGCGAGAGAGCGACGCAGCAGATCTAATTTGTGCACATGCATAGGCTATTTTTATCTCAAAATGTTCTGACGTATTACATTGTGGTCGTGCGCTGCAGGTGCTAGTACACCAATTTTCTCGAGTTATTTGACAACTTTTTTAAATTATTTCTGACAACTTTTGTAGCGTGATAATTAAAATATATACACGTGCGCTAAATGAAAAGGCTAAAAACCGATAAAGATTAGGAAGAATCCTATAATTTTTTGGTATTGGGAGTAATTTACGTTATTGTCACTTTCGTTAAGTGAGTGAAAGACATGTACGGTCGTATTGGCAGGAAAATATAAGCATACATACATACAGTGTTCTGTGCGCACTAAACTCGACCAAAATTCGAATTTCAAAAGATGTGTTTTACTTGTAGGTGACTCACAACACCAGCAAAGTTAGAAAAGGATGATGGAACAACGCTAGCGTTTTATAGCTTTTCAAATGCAAAAACAAATCAAGGAAATGAGAGTAATTAATAATTATTTGAATTAATTGGAGGAGGCCATGCTGTCGATCCGGCAACAAGTTTATATGTCATGGAACAGATGATTAGGCCAAAGCTACATATGCGCGTTTCTTTTATCCGTTAATATGAACCAACACCAGAAAATTACAACCCTGTACTTGCTACAGTTAACGCAGATTCTAAATAGAAAATTCATTTCAAAAATTGAAGATTGCAAGAACACATCTAGTCAAGTTGAAAAACAGGACAAGTCACTTTGACGATCTAGGTTACTACCAGACACTGGACATCGTGGGTTTTTGTAAAAATTATAAGATGCCTGCTTTGTATAATATTTTTTATTTTCCTTGTGACCTTGTGACGTAATATTTTGCCGCCATGTTTTCCCTACAAAACCCTCTAAAGGCCCCTACATTTATCTGCATTTATAAATGCATAATAAAACAATTATTGAATTCGGTTTTCGCATGATATCGAGAATTATCGAGCCATAGTTTGCGTTATCCGCCTCAGTTTCTCTTCGGCAGATAACGCAAACTTCGGCTCCATAATTCTCAATATCATGCTCAACCTCATCCAATAATTGTTAAATATACTGAATATAATTCGTGTTGCATTAATGCCATGTTTCAAGAAGCTATAGAATAATAAAAAACCCGCTGCATTCCCTGCAAGTATATTAGTATTGAATTAAATACAATACGAATACATACCCGAGTGACATAAATAATGTTCAACATCTACAAAACAATTCGACAAACAACCCCCAAAAATAATGTTTTAATGAAGAATTAATAATGGCAATGGAACTGAGTGGAGTGCAATTTGGTCTGAAATCAAACGCGTGATTACAAAATTGCACGATGGGGGAGTGTGATTTGTAAACACAAGTTTGATTTCAGACCAAAATTTCACGACACAAAGTTCAATTTCCACTTTTTTATATTCATTTTGAAATTTAAATATATATTAAACGGAAGCGGTATTTTAAAGTTCTTCTTTACAAATGACACACCCACGACACTCCCTGAAATGCCGTACCATAGCAACAACATGAATTGTAATTTGACAAATTGACAAAAATTTAAAAAAACAAAATGTGGGTGCATTTTTAGAAATAAAGACTGCAAAAGTAAGTTTAAAGATATCGTAGACTTTACATGTAAATTGATAAACGTTTCTTGTGATTTTGTGCATTTAAACATCGACACTACGCAGGGCCGTCCCTACGGGGGGGTTTGGGGGGGGGGTGTATATTTGGAGATTCAGTCGGCAGAAGTGAGATTTGAGTCGGCAGAAGTGAGATTTGAGTCTGCAAAAATAAATATTTTTGATGACTAACACATAAAACGGAAATTGTGTGTCCGTACAACCAGGATGAAAAAAACGAAATTTTTGTACGAACATAGTTAATTATCTCAATTTTAAGTGGTTAAACAGCAATATAAGCATCTGTATAGTCCGGAAAGTTTTTAACCCCCTCACTCCCTCCACCTTGAGGAATGGTAGGGAAATGTGGGGGCATTTTTCCTGTATTGACTGTTGGTTAAGCATGACTAGGTGGGTGATTTCCCATTAAGGGTCAGTGCCCTACCACTGACTATAGGCATAGGAAGTAACTGTTACTTCAAGGTACTGCCAGTATATGGATTCCCGACCCTTGAACGTGGGGCATATTAAATATGGGGAAACGTTTAGGGGGCTTGGCTATACAGTCTAGTCACAGTCTAAGGTTGGCCTGTTAAGTCTGATGTAAACACATGATCTCAAATATTAAGCAAATTAAATCAAATATTATCTGTTTGTTTTTCTGCATGTTTGTTTTTCTACACAGTGGCACAATGAAATTAGTTCTTGGATTTGTTTTCTCACAGAATAGCAAAATAATTTGCAATAACTTGAAAGAGAGTGGTTCTGCCCTGCATGTGTACAGCATTGTGTTTCAGTGTTTGAAAATATTGAACAAGAATTCATAAATCAATTGAAATGTTCAATAAATCTTTGTTCAATAAATCAATTGAAATGTTGTAAAATCTTTCCCCCATGTGTTGGGAGATTAGCCAGGGTTAGTCACTTCAGTCTTCCTCAGGGAGTCAGGCCATTGTTTAGTATGGAGGTATTTTAAACATCTATCTTCCCACCTTTTCCCAATGTTGGAGGGTGGGGATTACAATTAACTTGTTGCAGCTGTTCGTTTGATTCTTTCGAAGTGCTTGGTTCATCATGCATTACAATAATTTAATCCTATTCTAATCTTTGAAATAATATTTTATACAATAACCTAAGCTACACCTCGAGTTACACTTATTCAGAAAGTACTATTTACAATTTGATTTCAATACACAATATGTACAGTAAATAATTTACAGACTACCTTTTAATATTGAATTAATACTGTGCAAAAGGTTTAATAATTTATAAACAGAAATATATTTAACGATGACTTAATACCTGACTGTAGCGCTAAAACTTTAATGTATCTGCTGTATAAATGCTAAAACTAAAATCCTGCAGCTTTCTAAACCTATTTAGAGTGTGTTTTATGACTTGGAATTTAAAAAACCTACTGTTTACTTGTAGAATGAAAGAACCAAGGCACTCCAAGTAGAAAAACATTTACAAAAACTGCTTTAACTCATGCAAAAACTAGCAGATATGCAATTTAAATAATGTTTTTGTAAAATACATTAAATTTTGCCTAAAATGCGAGTCAAATTTTCGCGCCAAAACACAAGAGAAGCTCTGTTCTTGTACGTCACAAAGGCCATTGTTTACAGCATTCGTGGGCAGTTTTTAGTATCAATTTTAAGTCGCAAAATATGGGTATAAAACGTACGATCAATCGGTAAAAATAGATGATCAGCATTGATAGACAACATGAGAATATTTCTAGAGCAAAATCGTTTACTCACGGTCTCTTACAACATTACAATACCTGAAAACGTTGAGCAAATCGATTCTAAAACGATGAATATGTTCGAATTGTGTTCACTCATGGCGTCCTTTCAAGGCTGTTTTCTCCGTAATACGTTCAGCAAATTCCTTTTAATTTGCGCAGAATTTAGCCAAAGCTTCTCTTTACACACAGCGATAAAAATGACAATGATCGCAACGTAGATTTGATAGAAAATTAATCATTTGTTCTTTGAAACAAAATTGCCGCCATGACAACAAAATTTCTCGAAGAAGTGAATTTGATACCACTCTACCGGCATGCATTGCGCCAAAGCTCCATTAGGCAATAGGCCTATTAAATTTGAGATAGAGGCTCGCGAAGTTAGTGAGGCGACAAAATCGACTGGGATGGGTCACCAAACTGGGTACGGGTCAATGCGAGTAGAAGGTGTAAAAAAAATACACCTACTGCAAACAGCTAGTTAGTGGAACGAAAAACGGTGATTTAGAAGAATGCAAATTAAGCAAACCAGACGCAGGGCAGAGTCAAACCGGTTTTAAATACCATGTGCCTTTTGTAAAGGATGCATTATGCTGCATCCTGCAAGAGAGTAGGGACGGTGAATGAATGAAAAGCCATTTTACAGAAAACAGTAAGATGTTTTAGGGTTCTTGATAAGGGACACCACGTTAGGGATTGTAAGGGTCCCAGAGACTGTAGACATTATACTGCGCAGCATCATCGGTCAATATGCTTAATATGAATCGAAGTCTCCAGCTGGACAGCGTGAGGGAAAACTCAAAATTTCCGAGAATTCTGAAATGATCTCAGGGGTTACCATGACGTCAGCCGCAAGCACGTCAAGTAAAAGAATGTTCCCTTGTAAACAGGGTATGCCACCACAGTAAATATAGATGGTTCGAGATCAGCATCTGTAACGATTCTGTTTGAGAACAAACCCCAGTGTTCGTATATTAGTTATAGGCCAAAGAAGAGCGAGACTCTACATTTGAACACTTTGGGGAACACGTGACGGTAAAATTTGCCCAATTTTTGCATTGTACGCCAATGAAAACAAAATTTTATGTCTCTGACTACCCACATTTTTCAGTACTTAGACCTGGCTGATTGCCCAAATGACGATCCATAATTATTTCCGATGACTCTTGGGACTTGGAACATGTAGATGAGTCCTGCAGTAATGTTGACAATCAGCCCATAAATTATAATATTAATCAATCCTCAGATACATTTTTGAAATCCTCTCCAATATTCGTTGATAGTTTTGCCTCAACTCTAAGAGGCCAAAAAGCATGCAGAGCAACAGGTTTGGATAAAATTCCTGCTAAAATTTTAAAATTATCTGCAGACATAATTGCACCCTCGTTGACATTCATCTTCAATCTGTCGCTTACAACAGGCATATACGGACACGGCAAAACCTTTGATTATTTATTTGATTATTGTAGCCCTCTTTGGGAGTACTGTGGGACCGGGTTTGAAGAAAAGTTACAATCTCGTGCAGCTAGAGTAATTACAAGAGCAAATTATGATATTCGGACGGCTGACGTGTTCGAAATTCTCGCTTGGGAAACCTTAGACGTGAGGCAAGATTACCTGAAATTGTTTTTTATATATAAAATCTTAAATAATCTCACCGCACTTAATTTGAAGGAATCGTTTCAAAAAATTAGGAATTGCCCTATTTCATACAATCTTCGAAATAGGGACACAGATCTAGTGCAACCAATGCCTAAGACTGAATTTATGAATAGAAGTTTTAAATATAATGGTGCCTTTATTTGGAATACTTTACCTAATGATGCCAAAAAGGCCAATACCTTACATTCATTTTAAAGGCTTCTACGATTCCGAGGTCCCGTTCCATAGATTAGGAAAGGCTCACTATGGCTTGATCATTTGTATTTATTTTCATTTACATCTTTGGTTTTGTATTCTTTATATGTTCTACCACGCCCCACATGGAAGTCAACATATTGTTCTTTGGGTTAGCGTGTTGAAATAAAAATTTATGTATCTATGTGTGTATGTGTGATTGTGTGTATATATGTATGCAAAACTAAAAAGAAGGAAAGCATCTGGCCTTGATAATATGTCAAGCAGGATCTTAAAAGATTTCGCTCTCGAACTTTCTTCACCAGTTGCTAAAACTGTTAACGCATCTTTTCAGGAGAGCTTAGTTCCTGACCTATGGAAGGAAGCTGAGGTAGTATCAATGCCGAAGACCAAAAACCTGGATAAAAAATCTGGTTCGAATAACAAAAATTCTGCAAGAACCCAACAGTCAGTGAGTTCTATGGACAAGACGATTCAGTGTGAAGGAAACACCAATTACAACAAGGCCCTAAAGGAAGCTCAATTACTAAGAAAAATAATAAAATAAATGATCATTCAAATACAAAGAGTGACCATATGCGGGATCGTAAAACAGTAGTAGTTATGGGCGATTCCATTATAAAACATGTTCTGGGTCATAAACTTTCGACTAGTAAAGCAAGAACAGGCGCCAAATCTTTTTCAGGCGCTCAGGTCAATATATGTTCAATTACGAAACCAACTATAGAGCGACATCCTGACGAAATAAAGATTCACGTAGAAACAAATGACTTAATAGATTAAAGCCCAAAAGATGTCGCGGAGCGTATTGTTGATGTGAGCAAAAGTATATTGTTAGCAACTCGTCATCACGAAGGTAACAATCTAATTGTTAATAATTTGTAGATCCGACAATAGTTTGTAAAACGAGAAGGTAGCAGATGTTGGGTACTTTTGCTAGCCAAAACAAATGGGTATTCTTGTCTCATTCCAATATTACTATTTCTCATTTGAATAACTCAGAGATCTCAAGGATAGTGCAAAGAAAAAGAGAATCAGATGCTCCTCAATCGTTTTACAATTTGGTGTCAGTGGGCCAACATGATAATATGTGTAGATAAATGTTCAACGTTTGGTATTAAGAAAGAATCAACTAAATCTACTCAATATCTACCAAAGCTATTTTTAAATAACAGTCTTGTACCACGTGTTGAAATTGGTAAATCATTTAGCTATTTAGGTCACTACTTCAACATTAGCCTGTCTCACGAAGATCACAAATCTGAGGTATATGACATATTCACTAATATGCTAAATCAAATTGATGAACTACCATTACACCCGAAAAAACAAAATTCTCTTGCACAGTCGATATGTACTCTCAAAAATCTCTTCGCACTTCACTGTTTCCGATATAGGCAAAACCTGGATAAATGAAAAACTATATAGCATCGCATCGCAATATATCCGAAAATGGCTTGATCTTCCTATTTCTGCGACCCGTAGTAACGTCCTGCTTCCCCATAACAAATTCGGCTTAAATATCATTCTCCCCTCAACTAAATTCCTTCAATGTCAAACTGTTTCTCGGAAAGCTTTAACGTCATCACGAAATGGAGACATCAATAACCTATGGAGGGACACCAGTAATTACAAAAATGCACAATATGACACATACGAAAACACTAAGGACGTATTAAGCACAGTCAGGAAAGAACACGAAGAAAAGCTTCAAAATCACCTCATTCAAAACGGATAACCTTATCACAACCCGCACACCCGATCACCTATATATACTGAACTTACGGTTACAGCTCAGCAACTGGCCTCTGTAGCTCAGTTGGTTAGAGCGCTGCACCGGAATCGCAGGGCCGTGGGTTCAATTCCTGCCAGGGACCTAGTGTTGCATTTTCGCAACCGTTCCTGGTTAGGTCTTAAAATTGTGTATATATCTACTCACTTGGATTATCCACCAAAACCCAGTATTCTAGTTCAACCAAGTGAAGTGCAAAAAATCTTTGAAGTTAATAATATGCAATTAAGTCTTGGTTAAAAAATTGATCGACTCCCTTTGCAGAATCTGAAATTTAGATTATTTTTCCTGACCCATCTCATCGTTACAAGTAACAATAACAACATAAGACACAACAGTCAACAACTAGACACTAAATAAGTTGGTATCGTGATACACTAAGGTAGGTAGGTAGGTAGGTAGGTAGGTAATACTTTATTTAAAATCAAAATAGAGAACACACTAGCCCCATCAACTCTAGGCTGGTTTACATAGGGTGTGTGTTTAAGTATTAAAAATATTTAAAAAAATGTACATTAAATACTAACGCACAAACACACATATAATATGTGATAACTAGGAAGCATGTCATTATCTAACTATTGACTTAAACGAATGAAGCGGCTCGGCCAATTTTGTTTCATTTGGGCTTAGGAAGCGTAAGATCTGTTGCAGTACTTCGGAGATGATAATTAGTTTGATCCATTTCTCTTCTCACGAAGGACCCCCGAAGACCCGGCGCAGTGTGGTCATTAAGTATTTTATATATTAATACTGACTTGGCACCAGACCGTCTATCTTCAAGTGTGTCCCAAGAAAGCGTGTTAAGAAGATCAGCTGAATGAGTATCATAATTAGCACCCGTTAAAACTCTTGCTGCACGAAACTAAAATATTTTAAGATTATACGGGGAGCCAATAAACATCAGTTTAAGGCCTGCTCTTAAGGCGAGTTTAGGCGATTTAAGAAAAACACAACTTTCAGGTAATGCGTTTTAAGGCGTTTTAGGGCGATTTAAGGCGATTTAAGAAAAATACATGCTAATTAAATATGCAAGACAGTATAGCACTTTAAGCAAAATACAGTAATAATACATCATTAATAGTGCATAGTACATGTATTTTGAAAGGGCACCACTGCTCCACCCACACCCCCAGGGGGTCTGGTAGACTGTCATGTAAACAAGATCCAGTTGAAACTTATTATTAATTTGCTTGTTATTTTGCGGTATTACTAATTTTAAGGTTATACCACCAAATTGCTGGAATTAATACAATGATGAACATAAACCTGCATATAATAATAACATGTATTTCTAAATTGAATTGCATACTAATACCTATTACTAAGTTCAGTCCTGGAACCACAATCAATTGGAAATCTAAAAAATCTGGGTTGTCGCTGGATTGTACGTAGGAACAAGAAGTTTTAGTGCACCCCATGGGGTCGCTAGCCTATATTTTGAGAATTTCCAATATCTTGGAAATTCCAAGGGTACAGAATATATTAAAACTGTGATCATGCATGTTCCAATTCAAACGAATTTACTATGTACATAATTATGTGTTAAACTTACCAAATAAGCCTGATTTACGTTGCGAATATAGCATTTCATTTGCATGTGTTTATTTAATAACTAAAACTCAACATTGATTAGTATTTATTTCAATTCCCCTCGATATATAAAGTGCAGTATTTACAAAAATTCACTAATGTTAAAATTTAGTTTATATAAAGTTTCATAGAGTTGAATAATAAATTTCCGCTAGATAGCCTGAGAGAAGGCTCCTTTCTCCGCAGTCGCTAACATGAATATTTAACTGAATTCGTGAAAATGCCAGATTTTGGTATCGACCCAAAGGTCGTACGTACGCTAAAAATGTTGAACGATCATGGATCTTTATATAAGACGATACGATATGAACCGGACAATGCTGACTATAAAAGTTGACTTGGATCATACTGTGGTTTATCAATTTATGTAAGTTTCAACACTGTTGATATAAAATATTAAATGTTGTGCACTACTGGGACTGCAATTCAGCACTTGTATATAATGTAGGAAAGGAACTGTGCAAAAGCTACAGCATTATATATACAATAATATACCCTAGTAATCCCTCTACCCTATAATTTATAGGCTCCGCACTATTTTCAATAGAGGAAAACAAAACAATTTATGAATTGTTCTGGAAGTTCATGTCACAATATTGGTATATTAATTACCATAGGCGTACGGCACGTGGGGGCAGGGGGGGGCACCTGCCCCCCCCAAAAATTTGTAGATTGAAGTAATTCGGGCAAATGGTTAACGAATATTCGGGCAAAATAGATTTATTTAGTTTGTATTTAAACGAAAAACAGAATTTTATAATGTTTGTTTATATCGTTTGCGTCTTGTTGATAAATATGTGGTTTTTAACATAAAAATCCGAGTTTTGGACCTGAAAATAGATTGTAAAGTTAAGACTTTCCGGGAAAATTTTTTAACCTTTCCCCCCCCCGTCGACAAATAAAAATGGTTATTATTGTTATGAAGATGTTACAAAGTTATATAAATTCGGGCAAAATTTTGGCTGCCCCCCAAAAAAAAGTTGCGCCCATACGCCTATGTTAATTACACTTATCGAAATAGATAAAATGTTGAAAACAGACTGTTTCTTGCCATCCTGACTTTTCTCTTTGAATATAGGGGTTCCTAACTTCATACAGTATGTCATATTATATAACACAACCTTTATCTAATGCCCCGCTGTTCCTCGGGTAGGGGGGTGCATGGCTTTCCAATTACTAGTGCATTCCTGTGTTTCGGCTATAATCAATAAGCATGTAACTTCCCATGTTTTGGCTAAGCCCCTCTCTTCAGCAAGCATCCTCGGTAAGCCCCCTCCTAATCTTATCTGAAATAAACAACCAGAACCCCCCTCTCCTGGGGAAGGGATGTTTACACTGTATATAGTATTTACTATTTTCAGCATTTTAATTTGGTTGGCGAGTTTAGGCGATTTAGTGCGAGTTTAAGCGATTTAAGAGAATCTTTGCCAATTTTTATCCGCGATTTAAGGCGAGTTAGGGCGATTTAAGGCGAGTTAAGATCCCAGAGCAGGCCTATTTTACATTTAGACGGATGCATCTGCATCCTATTTTCTTTAAGCCAGTTACAGATATGAGCAAGATCCGAATTTAACCTGATAACAAGTTCATTGGCATCGTAGGAAGATGAAAAAATTTGAGTATCATCTGCGTACATGCCTGGAGTAGTTGATTCCAAGCAATCGGGCAAATAATTAATATACAATAGGAATAGCAGTGGTCCAAGTATAGAAGCCTGAGGCACTCCACAGGTAATAGTTTTATTGCTAGATAATTCCCCATTAACATTGCATTGCTGTTCTCTACTTGTTAAATATGACTCAAACCATTTTAGTTCCATGCCAAAATTTCGAAATTGTTCATTCATTTTATTTAATAAAATGCGATGGTTTATAGAGTCAAATGCCTTTTTGATATCTAGGAAAACAAAACCGTTTAACTTGCCATTGTCCATATTTACTTCTGTACATCTGTCTTGAATGTTGATCAATGTTTGAAGCTTTGTAGTATCCCGTCAGGATACAAGTCATTCAATTTTAGTATCTTGTGGTTATTGGGATACTGCATATTTCAGACCTTGCCTTAAAAGGATGGCCTAATATATTTAGGCCCTGTTCTCTCCTGTGCCAAGGAATTGACACCATAGTTGCAGATTAGGAACCTAATGGTATAAATCTAGTTTAAAGACATATTAAAAATAAATTTGAATTAATAAAAATATTTGTCAATGAGAAATTTTAAAATGACATTGGCCAATTATCATGGTATGCTGATTATTTTGTTATTAAGTTTCTTGCAATCTCAACACATATAGAAGTATCAGACAGGTAAAATATTTCAGAGAAATTTAATACATACTTTTACAATAAATATATTTATGACTTCACTACAAAAATAATACTAAGTTTGAAGCAACTGAGCATAGAAAGTGTTAAGTATACTGTTGTCCTATATGATGTCCTATTTGTCCTATATGGCGACAGAGCATCACGGCCACTTACGCGCAAAGTTTCTGTTAACACATTCGTTTTCAGCCTGAATCAGTGATTCCTCATTATTTGTATACGCGCAGTATTAGGCTACTCAGTTCCACAAGATGTCCTGTCTCGTTTCTTGATTTACTATTACTGCGGAAGGCAACATATTGTAGCTACAACACGCAAAGTTCGTCGATTTTAATTGTCACAAAATGAACCCGTTTTAAGGCCGATCTTTCACCATCACTATTTGTCCAGTATTACTTTCCCATTTGAAACTGTCTCGTTTCTTGTAATTTATTTGATTACTACGTCGAGAGGCAGAGTACGGCGATTTATTCCAAAATTTTCACGTGAATATGCTACAACAACATACACACACGAACAGTTTTTTCGCCGAGAAACGCCCGAAATCAATCCAAATCGGTAACTTTTAACAATATACAAATTCCTTTACATATTTGCAATTAAACTTCAATAATTCCATCACCCAACACAGTCCAAATTGAAAATACTTCCTTCAAATTGCTTCGACTTACGACGGCCATTGGTGGTCACTCCAATATGGCCGCAAAATCCAAAACTGGCTTCAATTTTCATAGGTATAGAGGCTCGATCCAGGTACTATAGTTTCAGATCAGTGGTTCGAATGGGCGAGGAGATTCTGCATGCATGTATTTCTAGTTATAATATAATACTGTGCACCCGTAGATCAAACCACAATTTTGCAATAAACGCGATTCAATGAGACGCGGATGTTTCGTGTACTGCAAGGTAAAAGTTATAATTGCACAACCGGACTCAATGAGTTGAAAATTAGAAAGATTGAAAATACAGAATAAGAAAATATATAGCTTATTTAATCCATTTCGCGGAGCGGACTCGAGAGTGATCATGCAGGTAGAATAAATGGCTTCAATCATTTTGGTACCAAATAAACCGACCATTGTTTAATATTTGCGTTTCAAATCCAACCAACTTTCCTCCACCGTTGAAACGAACCTTGTCACAACGTCGAACCGCCAACAATCGTTAATATATTGGCAGAAAAAAGGCATTTATTAAAGGCCATCTGACCATACATATAAATGCAACCTGTGGTAAATGTTTTGTCATCTCGAGATATGGATAAAGAAAACAGTCTGTCCGTGCCCCCTGTAAATATCTCACAATATGTGCAAGTTCGTACAATTCTTCCAGCCGATTTTAGGTTCTTTCCTCGTTCTCTTTTCGGCTACAACGAAGTCCGCACGCGCAGGCTAATGTTAACCTTAATTTTCGCAATATCATTTAAGTAGCGATTAAGTCAACCGGATAAAACCGAGTGTCTGAATGTGATGGTCCAAAATGGTAACAATATATAGATAAAGACGTACAGCAAATCAAACAAGTTATGTATTTTGATGAAAAACTGATCAAAATGTATTATAATTGTATATACGTAGTTATTACTACAGCTCTTCCGTATAATTAAACAATTTGTTAACTTCACAGTTTTCGCATTATACTTGCAAAGCAACGATTAAAGAAAGTTAACCAAAGTGTATACAATAGTTAGCCAAATAAATGAACTTGGCAAAGCATCGTTATATATGGTAAAACTAAATGAAAGTTTTCACAGTTTGAACATTACAACAAGTACCATCAGAAAACCAATCAAAAGCGAGCTAGCAGTAGGCATGTTATGAGAATTATCTGGTTTAACAATTGCATTACAATTAGGTTTATCACAACATGTAGGTTTACACTCTTTAGCGGTCGGGTTATTATTTTTCACTAAATCACATATCTCAGAAGTATTTGAACAGCGTGGGGACTGGTAACAACGTTCGTCAGTCATCAAATCAATACCGACCTTGTAGTTGATCCTCAGACACCGATCTTCTTTATAGCCGCAACTGATGCTGTTTGTCTTGCATGTTTGACCTGCAAAGCAAATAGGCAAAATATTTTTAAGACAAGTCCACATAAATATTGTAGCTTAAAATGCTGCAGTTAATTAAGTATCACGTTTCTTTCATTTACATTATATGGAAATTAAGTTTAATCGATTCCGAATGACACAAACTACGATATTTTCCAGTGGGGAACCCGGTGTAATGGCTATGCAAATAAGGCAGTTTGGAGTTTCGACTGCACATCCAAATTACGCGTTCTGCTTCGGGATAACATTGCATGGCCATTTATCAAGGTTAGCTTTACCACTGATAGAATCAAAATCGTATTTGAAAATACTTTTAATATTCATATAACAATTACATGTGCTATAATAACAGGAGGCAAGATTATGTATTAGATTTATTCACTTGATAGTTGCCTAACAAACATCTTCAGTCAAGAATGAATGACATATTTGCTGACTTTCGGATTTATGGTGGGTGCGACCATGAGGAAATGATCCATTACCTTGTAAAACACTGAACCAATAAGAATGAGTATTACCGAACCTCTATATCGACAATAATTCAGAAATATCTATAATATTCCCATAAATATTTTAATTTTATTGCTGAATAAACCAAATATATTTTACTATTGCAAATATATCCCAGCTCTAATTCTCGCGAGGGCCAAAAAAGCCATTACTCTGCTTCTTTTCCGTCCATTTTCAGGGGAAAATGTGGCCGCATTTACTCCAGAAAGAGGATTGGAAATAGGGCATATCACGAGATGATGTATTTATATTCTGTTATACATTACCTTTTCCCTGACATTGGTGGCATTTAAGAGGAGCTGGAGCATCACAATAATCCCCATCACAACATGATACAACACAATTGGTCGCATTTTTGAAACGTTTTCCTAACTCAAATCCCTGCTTTAAACAGTCGATATTCCCAATACAAACACTCTTCAGAGCGCAATCTTCCATCACTTTCTGAATACCATTTTGCATAAACCAAACTCTACCACAAAGCCCATAGCCTGGAGGACATGTCCTACTCTGACCTTGGTCTGTACATTTTGTGCCACTACCAACACACAGGGTGCAGTTCAATGCCGAGGAAACTGAAAAATGAATGAAATATATACTAGGTAATTTCTTTACTTTAAGTACAAATCCATTAGGACGAACTTTGGCGAGCAGGTGTGCGGTGTACGGTTTCAGCTGTGTTACAGGAACTCCCCTCCTCCCCTTCAGGGGTCGCAAATTTCCTAAGAATTCACATTGGTATAAATTTCGGTCCAGAAAGAAAACTCGAGAAAATTGTGAACTATAATGTTTTCATATAAATGCTTATATGACTGCTACAGGTTGACTATACAGCATAAATTTGTCTTTTTATGAATTGGTAGGGATGCACAGAGGGTTTATATATCGAACATATTTTCGGGATGGCATACAGAATAGAATAGTTATATTAATTATTAATTATACATTGTGCATCTCGCTATTTTCCAACTGATCAAATTAATAAACTAAACTAATCATGAACTAAACAACTTTCAACACTGACTGCTGTTGTGGTGATCGCTTTTTAACAAGAAAAATGATTCAGAATAAATGCCAGAAATCTGTTGCAGATCGTTATTAGTCTTTTGACATGCAAATGTGTATGTGACAAATGATAATACATATGGTTGTCCAATTCTTGACTCTATTTGGAAGAAGAAATAATGTGCACATGTGAAATACATAACCAATATTGATGTTGTATATGTTACCTAGGCGTTTGTCATGACGTAGAAGTACCTATTCAAGCCTTGGTTAATTATTTTACTATAGCCGAGAAGAGTATATATAACTATTTCCTGGAAACGCAATTTAAATAGTTCTATTTCGAGTGACGAAAGCTAAGTCACAGATAATAATGGCAATTACGATTCCTGCTCATGTTTGCGACTGTATAAGCATAGGCGTACGAAGCAACTTCAAGTTGGGGGGGGGGGCACTTTGTCTTAAGGGCACCTCATCCATTAGAAAAGGGCACTTTTTCCATTGTTTTAGCTGGAAAAACTTGGGGGGGGGGGGCCCGTGCCGCCTATGCCCACCCCGCCCCCGGTTCCTACGCCACTGACTGTAAGAAGGGCGCTAAATTCTTCAAGGTGGAAATATTACCAGCATACATTACGGTCTACATTGATAGCATGCTTCAATATTAGTTATTACTGATGAAGATTAGCCTAAATAAATATGGATTTAGGGAAGGATGGTATTTCAAGGGACACCGGAAAATACTAGGCAAGATGTTTTATTTGTGATTGCTTCCCTGGAGAAAGATGAACAGTGTGTGACTCGTTCTTTAGACTTGTACTGTAGTAACCAACTTATCACATAATTGTCTTAACGACGATGCATTTACAGGAGCTATGTTCTGCAGTTCATCTCGAGCGTCGCACAACACATCATCGTTGGCCTAAACGTATAGAGCGTCTTCGGGATTAAAAGCGACCAGCCATAAAGAATGGTTGAGCATGCTAATTACCTGCGACAATTGTTGATAGGAAAAGTATATTCGTCAAAACCATTTTCAATTTCTTTTATTCCTATTAAAACATAAAAATAGAATTATCGATATCTGCACAATTATTCGTCAAAGCACTGATATACAATTTGAATATAACGCGTATGCAAACAGTTTTGTTTTTCTTTTATTCGCCTAGTGCTAGATAATGACAATATTCCAACTGGTCACTTGACTAATATAAACGTTCTATGCATGTACGACATCTTCTTCAAAGGCAAGATTTTACACGACTCAAACTTCAAGAAATGCGTACGCGAAGGGTTTGAAATTGTTTATTTCATGCGTTAGGAAAAAAGGTGATTTTCTACAGTATTTAAGTGTGTTTTGTTTTAAAAAATTCAAGATATCCGACAATGCTGATCAAAATAAAAAATATATAGAGTAATCTCTCTAATAAGCCCCCTTTCTAATAAGTCCCCTCTCTAATAAGCCCCCTTTTTGAATGAATAAATTTATTATGCCCCCCTCTCTCCCCTCCTTACGCATTATTCTGTGTTTTAACCCTCTCAAATAAGTCCCCCCTATCTCCAATAAGCCCCCACCCCCTTCAAAGGTAAGCATGGTTAAACCGTAGGTTCACGATGAGGAGGTATTTCGATTTAGGAAGTTGAAATCTAGAGAGGGGAAATTTTGAAAGGTCGAGGCTTGTAAATGCCATTTCCTGCACATTCTGGCATCAAATTGGAGAACTAGGGAAGCAAAATTTCTGCGAAATAGTTGCTTTATTATAAGTTTTGCTTGCTGCGGTGACAAGGTGGGGGCAATTCTTGGCAACAAATTAAGCATAATTGAACTACTTGGCGATGGGAGAATGATCACGCATTACACGCTTACTCATGCATAAGCCATTTTTGTATAATATCTATAATATGTATATAGTAGATATATACATAATATATTTCCTCGTAAATAGATTATACCCTATATAAAGCAATGACTATCGAACTGCGGACAAATATAGTTTTCAAGTGTAATGGTTTAAGGCCGTTTTCCATTACGGTCGGTTTACCCTTGCGGGCGGAGCGAACATGTTTCAACTTTCTCTGTAGGTGTCTAACCTAAACTTCTTGGCGTGCTAATTCTTGGTGTGCCTGCAAGACTGATTATTCACGTGATGAAACTCGGTCGAATTCGCCCGCGCGGGCAAACGGAGACCGTAATAGAAGGGCGCTGTGAAACACGTGCGACGAAACAGCTGTGGCGCCCTTGATCTATGTGTGATCCCCCTCCCCCACCGCGAATGTTGATTTATATTCGAATTGAGGCGAGCGTAATTTCATTGATTTGGCTTCTGTCCTGATTCTAGTACTTACAAAACACGATGGTTTGGGGTTCTATATTTTTACAAGACAAATGCTTTTCTCAGGATTTTTAATGATGAATATCAGGTATATTTGATGATACGTCTTTTTGAAGTTCTTGGAATCTGATATTCTGGGTTCGACTCGACAAAAAAGACAGCATGTTCTATTACTATGTCGAAACAAATGCATGGCTGTAGACACATATTGTTCGTGTTGTACTGTCTTTTGAAAGCTTGATACTTCATTTGGCAAATACGTATGTTTATTTACCTAATCTAAGTCTCAGAAGAAATAATCAATTATGTACTACTATGTATCAGGTAAATAATAATATGGTGCCTGATTACCTAATTGATTTATTCACGAAAACCAGTACACTTCATAATCATGAAACTAGGCAGGCTGAATTTAACTTGGCACTCCCGAGGCCAAATACCAACTTTTGTAAAAAATCATTCTCGTACAGAGGAGCTGTAGCTTGGAATGATTTATTACCCAACATAAAAAATTTGGGTTCATTGTCAACTTTCAAAAGGGCTCTAGTGACAAATAGTGGTAATAATTCTTGATATTTAATTTATCTTCTTTTTTTTCCTCTTAATCTTATTGTATTAACTTAATAAATTCTTTTTATATTTGCATGTAATTAATCATACGTAGCACGGCCGAAGATCACATCTTGTAAATATTTTAGTTTTTGTCTTTGTGAAATAGTACCGTGGATAAATAAAGTTTGATTGATTGATTGATTGATTTATATTGGCTTTCTCTTACGTTGTAAAATAATGATTTTAAAATGTATAACTTACACTCAACTGCTTTTCGCAAGCAAATTAATGTGCAGTTTTCGACCTCTGTATGTCAAAAAAGAGGTCATATAGGTTCTTAAAACCAAAAAAAATGATTTTTATACTTAAATATACTTTTATATTCAAATTAAACCTCTTTTAGTGCAAGAAATATTTTGAAAAGTATAGATTTTCTGCGCTTGGAAAACAACGACGAAGAACTGTTTTCGAAATCAGAATGTCAAAAACTGGTTAAGAAATATTTTTAAAACAAAAAAAAAATTTTCATTGTGTGTTTTGCCTGATAGCCTGATACTTAGATTATATGTATATTTTAAAACCAAACCTTTTCAGTACAAGGTGCAAGAAATATTTTCAAAAATATAAATTTTCCGCGCCTTATAAACACGACAAAAACACGTGTATGTGTGACACTGTATATTATTGCAAAACAACCTGCAATTATAGCAGGTGACAATGACATTGTATATTATTGCAAAATAACCCGCTGCAATTAGCTGTTTTGGAGTTCAGCTGGGTCAAAAAAGTATTGATTCTAGAGCATTTTAGCTCCAGATTCACGGAATATATTGAAAAATATAGATTTTAAGCCTCAGGAAAAACATTTTTAATTCATCGCTACTACAAAGACAAATTAGGCTGAAGAAAACCTTAAATATAAAAAGTCCAAAAATGTGCATCGGCTCACAAGTCACAATATATGTCAGAAAGCTCATTAAATCTAGTAACGAAAAGAACGATGATTTCAAAATAACTTTTGCCCTCTTACCCAGCGCGAAACGTCGATTTCAAAATAAAATTCGTCCAAAAGACTCGTGAATTTTGGTGTAAACATTTGACAGTTGCAGCAAACGAAATAAGAATAAATCTTCACCTATTCACTTTCAGAAGAATTAATACGAAACATGAATTGTCAATCAGTTAAATATTATCAATATCTGTAGTATTTAAATGTTTTCTTTTACATATATTTTCATATTTTCCCGCCATTTCTCATTTCATATTTTCCCGCATCACACATGGATCAGCGCGCTATGAGCGCGTTTCCCCGCCCGTGTTTTACAGCGCCCTGGTGATACTAATGGGCAACAGCCTTTAAGTAGGACTATATCGCCTGTCTACACACAAACATTTCCAGACTATATAATTATAAATAAATACTATATATATTATATTTATTATAATATATATAGTATATAAGCACAAAATACTGCTCTACCTACTGAGCTACACTGTCAGGTCTGATAATGGCCTGGGATTTATTAATTATCGGATTTGGCCGTGTAGTTCAGTTGGTAGAGCATCGAGCTAGCACTTCGAAGGTCGCATTTCGAATCCCAGCCACGGAAAGCATATATTATTTTCTGCCTACGCGGTCTGGAATAATTCACACGAAGAACATTTCTTCCTATCATATTACCGAGTGAACTTATCACAACATTTTATATATATATATATATATATTCAGCGGTACCTGACAAATCTAAGCAAAGAAGCCCCATCAAAATATAAAACATTTTCTATATTCCGTAGGGGTACCTGATAAATCTAAGCAAAGAAGGCCCATCAAATTTCTGTGTTTCAGACCTACTGAACAATGCCTTATTTTAATATTTGGGTTTTATCGAATATAGTCGCGACGCTAATATTGAAAATAGTCGCTACAATACTGAATATAGTTGCAATCACGAATGCGATTAATTGCGAGCAGTAATGTGCATAGTATTTTCAAACCCTTATTGTGCAAAATCGTAGCCGAGCTGCAGAAATGCGGTACAAATCGTGACAAATATGATCTCACATGACTTCCCTCGCATGCATGCGTAGCAACATTGTTGCAACATATTTAACATTTTCTTGATTGCTCATTCTAAAAGCCTGCAGTGACAACTTTGGATCATAGTCATAGTCATGGACCAAATGATGTATATTCTCATTGCATACTAGTTACCACTGTCATTGTAACAATAACGTAAGCCCAGTATTTGAAATTAAAATTTGCGTGGCAACCGGCATAAATAATCCAAGCGTTACCCTATTTATTGCTCCATATTACATGTAGATTTATAGTTCCTTATTACATGCAGATTATGAAGAATTCGAATCTTTCATAGTTAAGGTCGCCTACCTTTACACTTCTAAGCGCTGATATTCGGAAATGTACTTCAGAAGATAGATGAAGGATCCAAATCAAATATAGTTTGAATCTAGTATAGTTGTCGCAATGCACGCGGTCAGTCAAAAATGTGGCTTAATTAGGCCTTGTGGTATATATTAACTATGCTTATAGCGGTGTCACATTACATTTTGTTACACGTCGATCGAATCAAGAGACATGCATTAGCCTGCGTAGCAGGCGTTTGAAAAGGGGGGGAGGGGGAGAAACGGAGAAGCGAGAAGGAAACTGGTGGAGGAAACACCTGCTGATGGAAATTCTATTGGAGACCCAGTGTGATACTGTTGTATCTCTTGCCGTAACACTAGTTTGCTTCTCCAAATATCTGCCATCCCATTTACATGGAATGCACCAAAGGCTGAAGAGTGAAGGCATCTACATAATTATATGCACCCAGCCACAAGCTTTACCTTATTACACCATTAACCCTAATGATGTCAATCTTCTCTTTTTAGGGCAAAGAAAATCATCCAGATTAAAATTCAAGATAATGTTGCCAGTCACAAGTTTGCATGATTTTTTGGCAACAAGCATTCAACATTTACATTTTTCAGGCATTTTCACGAAAAGCCGTTCAAAAATGAGTCTAACCCGTATCGAGGACATTATTTAGCTCCTAAAAAGTCCAGACCATGTAGAATTGATCGTTTTTAAGTATATCGTTTTAATATAGACTCCTTGCCTTGTACACTTTTTTTTCGCAGGCAAACGTTCTTTAAAGCTCTCAAGAGAGCTTTGTTTTTGCAATATGCATTGTTCAATCACAATGGAGAATAATATAATCTTTTGCAAATGCTGCATGGATTCCCGGCATTCATTCTACTCAAGAATCAGGAAAAAAATTTCCGGGTGCTTGTCAACCGTGTTAAACTTTTCTCCGACATCACCATATATAACTATAACCGATTGGTATTAACAATTGTAGCACCAGCTGATCATTTAGAAACGTCTATCGTCAACGCTGGCGAGGTCGCATAATTATGAAGAAATAGACTTGCAAGACCCGCATAGCGGGGGTCACCCTCAATCCGTCATGGTCGGTTGAACTTATTCAAATTTACCCATTCTCATTCTTGGTGAATCTAGGGAGTGTGGTGACATGCATTAAATATCGCGTGTAACTCGCGGGACTTCAAAATATAAACAAATATAGCGTTTCTTTTCCGAAAAACGTTTTTCAAACAAATACAAAGTATAAAAAAGAAGCATAAATATCATTCTAAAGGCCACAACGATATTTGGACGTGACATCGAAGAAAACAATAGTGTAAATTTGCTTTTGTAAGTGGCATTGTTGGCCGTTTTTGACCGCCGTACTACGAGGAACGTACGGAGAATTGCTTAGCTGTCAGACTGAGAGCTGTAACAAGTCATAAGCAGTAAATACCCAACATTTTCTTCGATCTTACATGTTATAATTCGCACTTACTTGGCCATAAACAGACACAGTAGATCAAATACGTACTATATAATTTTTTTTAACTTGGAAATTGAAAAACAATAAAACATGCTTTGAAGACTTGCGAAGACTCGCGTGTTTTCACTGTTCTCCACGAAATGCCGCATGCGGGACAGCACGCGAGAAACGAGATTTCCGACCATTGTATGATGTCAGAGCACCAAAAAAACTCAAAATTGAGCTCAAATTTCTCCCATTTCCTTCCGAGAATTTTTCTTAAACTTTGCACATTCAATAACATCGGCTTAATAGGTGTAACGTCAATTTTTCTTTAAATTATATGGAAGTAAAATTTATTAATATTGATTTTTAACTTTTTATTAATTACAAAAAAACGTATCGATAGAATTTTTCAAAATCGAACAAAAAAACCCCATTAAACCAATATTATTTTCCATGCAAAGTTTTCAAAAATTTTACCGAAAGAAATTCTTAATATGACAGGAAGAAGACAAAAAGTAAGCTTTATTGTAAGTACGCTGTTGCCATGGAAACGAACTTTCAACACAAAGGTAGTAGACCAAAATCTTCAGGGCGCATTTGGGCGCATTGCAATGGGCCAGTTAACAAGAGATACTGGCAGATGGTTTTGTCAACCCATTTTAACTGGCAGAAGGTCACTATTAATCGCCCGAAAAGCTGGTGCTCATAATGGTGAAATATAGGGTAAACGTATTACTTTCCTACCCTTTATAACAGCTATAAGGGCATCTTGTGTTGTGGACGTACGTCTCTGGTTTAGCTTTGCTTTGCCGGTTTACACTATTGAAAGGATACAATTTTACTGTTATCTTCAGTTCTTCAGTGCAGGGTACCTTTCTACATAAACACGGCTCTTACACTGATTTAATGTAGGGCCTGAATAATGTTTACCATAAGGACAGCTTTAGGCACACCCAATAAAGCACAAAACATGTTTCTTTGTGGCCAAATTTTATGAACATTTTCTTCCCTAAGTAAGACATAATAGATGGAAAATATATTCCCAGATAACATTACACTATGTTTTATTCTAAATTCCATTTTAAGCTATATTGATCAGTTATCCTTTTATATACTATAAGTGCAGCTTCAACTTATTCAAACCATGTTCTTACCATAACGTTTCAAGTAATATATTAAGCACTTCTTTAACGCTTTCCTCGCTAGCAAATAGAAATATCGTCGAATATGATTAGGGCAGCATATAATGAATCAGCAGTCGCCTTTGGTACCTTTTTGGGGGAAACTGAAGGTCGAGATAAGTTATAAGGTTTAAGAGCTGAAGTTATCTGAAACTGATGATTAGGAAAACGAATACGAGTTGGATACTTAGTACATGGCTTCATTTTGGGCACCGGAAATCTTACTCCAATACTGTACTCCACAAATTATACATATGCGAACCAAATCGGCTGATCGTTGATGTCGTTAGCTCCTTTTCGCTGCAGATTCCAGATTTCCACGAGGTGGATGTAGACCATTGTCTCGCTATTTATAGGTTGTGGTCATTATGGTAGGATTAGGGTTAAGGTCAGAGCTCATAACTAGTAATAGATATGAATCTATTACTCATGAGGACAAGGAGGTTATGTTGCGCAAAATCAAAATGATATTATCATTTTGATTTTGAACCTTCTGACTGAATAGTCGATATACAGTTCTGACTCGGAGAAAGAGAAAACATTAAATATCGTTCAGACTGAACTGTGGCAGTGAATAGTAAACACCATGAAATGTAGAAACAGGGACCGGGGAGCAAGGGTGGGGGTCGCCGGGTCGGGGAGCCTCATAATTTGTCATACACATTACATTGTGATTTCTATAATAGAATAAATAAGTTAAACATAAACCGAAAACGTTGTTATAAAGGGTGTCCAATTTTATTTCAAATTTAATTTCAATTCTGGGGTCATTCATTTTTCGCGTTTTGTGAATGCATTAAATCTGTAACATGAAGTATGATTGAAATAGATCAATGGCATTAAAATATCAAGGGCTCAGTGCACATGGACATCAGTGCGAATTTGCAATAAATACAAGACGTCGTGAAGACGAGAAATCGGTCCAAATATTTGTAAAACTTACAATCTTTTTACTTTTCCAGGCTATTAAAAACGTATTACATTACCACTATGTCTCGAAGAAGTGTAAGGCTTGCTAACAAAGCTGTGAACAGCGTGTTTGAAACCAGTATTGCAACTGAATCGGAATCAACAGCGCCTACGAAGAAACGACGTTCAAATGTTGACAAACTTGACAAGAAAACGAAACCTTTAATAGCTAATTCAGACGAATCGCCGCAAGATGTAGAGCAACAGCGTGCCGATAGCTTTCCAATAAACAAAGAAAAGGATAATTTATCTGTTGATAATATAAACGATTTAACAAGCATGTCTAATCAGGTAAAAACAGAATACCAAATATCAAAAGACAAAATTACCAAAGAAGACAAATACGTTGGTGCTCATGTATCTATCAGTGGTGGCTTAAATTTAGCTGTAGAGCGAGCATCGGCAATCGGAGCTAAATCATTTGCTATATTCTTACGCTCACAGCGACAATGGACTGCAAAACCTCTAATCCAGGAGAATGCCGACCTATTTCAAACAACTTGTCAAAAATTTGGCTTCTCTCCAGATGTGATTTTACCACATGGCATATATCTCATGAACTGTGGGTCTCCGGATTCTGAGACCTTGAGTAAAAGTCGTCAAGTTTTGGTTGAAGAGTTACAGCGATGTGAAATGCTAGGGTTGACATTGTATAATTTTCATCCTGGTTCAACATGTGGTAAGATCTCGGTTGATGAGTGTTTGGATCTGATTGCAGAAAGTATTAACCTGGCTCATCAGCAGACAAAGTATGTTATTACGGTATTGGAGAATATGAGTTGTCAAGGAAACACGGTAAGGAAATATTTATTGCACTTCTTAGGGGCTGTTTATAAGAGCCCGCCTAGCCGAGCTGGCCCTGTTAGCCGGCCTGAAACGTTAACAAGCCAAAATTGGTGGGAACAACATGTTTACGAGTGAAGAGTGTAAGGTTTGTCAAGATGGTCAAATTCATGCTTTGTTGGACAAATTTTCGATGTTGAACTACTTAAGCAACGAGAACAACTTAAGAAATACAATGCTATCCAGAAAATATCCATTTGGATTAATATCGTTGTGTTAAACAAGGTATTTCTGTTGTTCATGTTGTGTTAAACATGGCTAATTTCAGCCCGGGTGACCGGGCGCCCCGTGTGACTCAAGTGAGATCCCAGCAAAGCGTACTGGCCCTGTTTTCATATAAAGTAAAATTGTTTTGTAAAGGAAATTAATATGTCGCCGGGCGCCCCATTTAACCGGACCAGCCCGGTTAACCGGGCTCATGTAAACAGCCCCTAAGAAAGGTTAACAATTATGTATTCACAAGTGTAATACTGCATCAGATACAGGTATATTTTCTCTTGTTTATCTGATTTAAGTGAATGATTGGAATCCCAGGGATCATATTGCATTCACAACTCAACATTTCAACACACCAGTCTAGTGTATTCACTAGGGGTGATCTAAGGTTGCAACATAGCATATAGGAGAAATAATGTCATTGGCCAAGTCATTGTCATTGGGTATATACTCTTGAGAGATGATGCATCATTTCAATTAAATTTAATATGCCATGATTTTAGGCAATAACTTTGTTAAAACAGGCGTTAGTTGTAATTAGTCTTCCCATGCAATTAATGCTTTCAATGACAAACTGATCGGCCAAAGCTGATTAATTCCTCCTACTCTTAAGTTGAAACCACCTTTGAAACTGCCAAACACCAAAAGGCAGTTTGAACTTTAGGCAAGGAAACCTGCTTTGGCCGATGACATGATATAAAGATAAGTATATCTATGTATGAATAACCGTGCTTTGAATAGAGACGATGGTAGCTATTTGCCACAAGAGTATGTGATATTGTCCACCTTGTTGACCAATGATGTCATCCCACAATTATATAAGGAGCCATATAGAATATAGATCACCGCTGATGAACTCGACTGGAGTGTTTGTTAGAATTTTCTGTTGTGAACTAGGTGATTTGATGTGGGATTGCAATCATTTACCTAAGCCAGAGTAGGTAAAACATTTCTGGTTAGGAAATTGTTACTTTACCCATTACTTAAGGCATCCCAGAAATTGTGCTGTCTTAGTGGTCATCCATAATAATCAACATCTTATTTTTTACAAGCATGCAGAAGGTACTCATTTTGTTAACTCTATCCCCCCTGCCAGGACAAGCACTTTCAACCTATTAACCGGTAATGCACCCAGATGATCGAGCCCTACTTTAATATTTTACTCTGTCTAACGGCAGATGATTTTCTCGTCAATAGTAGGGTACTGCCATGCAGTTAATTGGTTAACGAAACTATCTTGTTAACCCTTTAGCTGGCAATGCACTCAGATGCACCCCTACTTTACTCTGTCTAGTTATTCCAGAGGAGTTTACTTGTTAGTGGTAGGGTACTGCCAGTCAATGGGTTAATGTTAAACCTCAATAATGATGATGATGGGTCTTATTATTATTATTATACATTATTCAGCTCACTGCCCATTGGGGCTTTTCAGTGACCGATTACATCAAGTATCTAGCTTACCTATATTATGTACTTAGCCCACAACTTTCGAGAAAACCCACGACTTTCGGCAGAGCGTTGACTTACTCTTTTTACATGAGTGTGATGAGTAAAGTCCTCAGCGAGAATCGAACTGAAGACTCAGAGGTCATAGGTGCTTGCTCTGATGACTGCCATCTATTAACATTTTAAAAAGCATACTGTATATTGGTCGTGAACCATACAGTTTGTATGCTTGTGAAAATGTCGATAATTATGGAGATAACCCCTTAGACAGAATGCTGTATAAATAGAGTGCATTGCAGCTTACGGGTCACCTTCAGACATGGACAGACAGTCTGGTTAACCCATTAGTACCCAGCAATTTGAGTAAAATAATCCGGTTTTAATCAGGGTGATGCAACAACATATGACACGTTGGCTGTCAATGTGTTAAAGTTTTGAGGCATGTTGAAGTTACAGGCACAAAAACATTATTAGTGAGTCCAAATAGAATTGGCACAAAAGGTAGCTGGACATACAGTACTGGTAGTCAAATATTAATGTTGGATATTAGGGCACATTTTGGCTCAATGGAATTAACACATACACTGCATAGGAAATCTTTCATGGTAATACTACAGGTCAGCCTGTTAAATAATTGAAAGGTTTTGTAGATGGAAAAGTATTGAGTGAAAATTATATACATTTATTAGACCTAACCAGGAACAGCTACGAAAAATGCAACTATAGGTCCCTGGCAGGAATCGAACCTGCAGCCCTGCGATTCCGGTGCAGCACTCTAACCAACTGAGCTACAGAGTCCAATTGTCGAGCTCTAACCACAAGTTCATGTATATATACTAGGGTACTGCCAAGTTAAGTTGTGGGTAAATATCAAGATTTTGGTGGCATCTCACTCGATTGAATAATAATTGAAAGGTTTTGTAGATGGAAAAGTATTGAGTGAAAATTGTATACATTTAATAGACCTAACCAGGAACAGCTACGAAAAATGCAACTGAAAAAGCCCTTTGTCTGGAGAGTTTTGTAGGTACAGTATAGCAATGATGTGGCTGACAATGGAGCCCATTAGTTTCAAGATAATTTCTGTCTTGGTCAGTAGAGTATTAGTTTATCTAAGTTGGTAGCTATTGTTCTTCTTTCGATTCCTTGAGTTCATACATTCTTAATGAGCTAAGCAGCTACTCTATGCACCCTAATGCACATTTTGTTGTTATTTTTCTCTGCATAGATTGTTTATTTTTCTACCGAACAGTAATTAATGGGCATTGATGTTTAAATTTTGTAATTAATGAACAGCTACAATACATTACATATGCTGTACGGTATGCATCATGAATGATGGTGTGGTGTGCCCCATGGCCATGCAATTTAATTGACAGGGGAGAGTTACACTCATCAATGTATTAACCTATTCATGATCAACACTTTCCCCATGACAAGTACAAATGTCAAGTATATATAAGATAAAGTAAAACAAGTAATAATCTATGATTAGTGAGCTGTGTTTGCCCTTTCTTTATGTATGTATTTAGCCCATGAATATTGGTTACGAACAAATATACCTGTAACCAGGGCTTATATTTGGCTGTATATTATGGTGCATTTTCAGTGTCAATATTCGCCAATCTGAATTGTTTGGCAAACTATCATTCGTCATATGAAATTGGCGATCAGGTTAATGGCATTTTGGTATAGACTTTGTCATTCGGCAATAGACTTTGTCATTCGGTTATAGATTTTGTCATTCGGTAAGCATCCCAGCAGTCTTTGCACGATTACACATTCGTTCCCACCTTCCCAGAAGTTGAGACGTGCCAACGGCCAATTAATGTAGCTGACACTTGGCAGACAATGACGCTAGCTGACAATAGCGAAAGTCGCAATAAATTCACATTACCAATTCACATTACTAAAATATCATATAAGAACATCTACGGCTACATACACCAGCCGGAAACACAAAATAATAATAGCATTTTGTCTAGCGATATATTTCTTAGTATCTTAGTAATTTGTAATCAATAATCGTCACTTAGTCTCAGGCACGCAAAATGTACTTCCGATCGTATAGTATACCCTGGTATTTTGTGACTAAGCTATACAGGGTGTCTCAAAAAAACCGCTACCCTTAAAAATTAGAGGCTTTAGAAATTTCGCTTTGTCTGGCATATTTGCATGCAATTAGAAGCAAATAAGCAATTTTAAATTCCCAAGTGTACAAAATCGAGGCTTTTTCTAAAGCCTCTAATTTCTAAGGGTAGCGGTTTTTTTGAGACACCCTGTACAAAGATAACTTAGTCAGCTATTTTCAATAAAAAACCTTAACAACGTACTAGGACTTAAATATCCTTAACAAACTATTTCTCATGTAAACCGATTTCCTAAAAAGATTTATGTTACTACAGAAATTTCGTGCACGGTAGATGGAAATTCTGAATGCACCATTGCATTCGCCATAAAATTCCAAAATGTTTCATACCAAAGACTCGTTATTCATTTTGAAATGTTTGGAACAGAAGGGACCGGAGAAATACAATTGTTGGATACACAAGGACCGATGAAATATACGATCGGCGCTACAATTTTCCCTTTCGTGAACGGTCAGCTCGTCCCACCTCCACGCGTGAATCACACTCGCGAATCGCCCACGCGAAGTCCTCGTTCTTTTGACCACGTGTTTTGATTTTTGACAAAGAGTAAACAAATCCACCGTACACACAATTTTCTGTAGTCTTTAAAGATATGTCATTTTTGGAAATTATACTTATTATAATTGGCTTATACAAGTCATAATAAATAAAGACACTAAGTCATAATAAGGGGATAACATGAGTTTTGGAGGGCATATTGTTTATTTTTGGCCCGCGTAGTACAAGGGCCAAAAATAAACAATATGACCCGACAAAACTCATGTTATTAACATTATTATCAATATAGAAGAACAAATAATTATAAATATATAACATAACACCAACACAATATACAATATAGACAATGAATGCTTTTAACAATAGGGAAAAACAGTTAACAATGCATTAAAATATATAAAATATAAACTGGAAGAAGTTTATGAAAAGACAAACGGGCTAAATATTACCGCTATTTGTAAAAGAAACTATAAAAAGTTTCCTGCGGTTCAGTGAGCTAAGCCTAAGGCTATTTACTCATTGTCAGAGTCACTGTCTATCACGATTCTACGGCGCTTTGTCTCTGCAGCCTGTTCGGTGGACTGCGAAGATGCTGTAGTGCCTTGCCCTTGATAAATGTTTACAGTTCCTATTTGAATATGTTGTCTACAGTGTGGATACGGTTGGAGTAAAGACAAAAACTCACTGTGGTTGAGTGTCGAATGCACAGAGGATGTTGTGGCGGGAGATGAAATGCTCGACGACATACTAGACTCGACACTTTGCAGCTGTTTCGATGACAATGCTTCGCTGGAGCCCTCTGACTCTGTTGTGGATCCATGGAACACTTTATCTAGCAGCCCTGAACATTTCCTTTTTTGTGCACTCGTAGTTTGGTTGATGTAGTGGTTTAGACTGCGCTCATCTTTATGTTTGGTGATTGCACAAATCTGCTTTGCATCGACACCTCGATGGTACAATGCTGTAATTGTCGAAGCTCGTACACAGTGATTGGTGTAGCGTTGAGACAGCTCTGCTTTCATTGAAATATTTTCCATGAGTTTGGCAATCGTATTTTTACCGAGGGCTTCCTTTTTATACCACGCATTACTTCCATGGAATTTCTTGTTTGGAGTTTGAAAAAACGCCTGACATTCATGGTGTCTCATTCGAAGATAATATTCAAAAGCTGCTACAGGATCTAACGAATTTGAAGTTTCGTACATTCGTACATCTGAATAGGCTTGATCAGCTTGCTTTGACCCTCCTTGGTGATTTTTTGTTTGTTCGGTTAGGATTTCTGTAACGTACCGAGCTCCTGTGTCGTCCGTTTTGATCGCTAAAGACTCCGCGGTAAGCTCACGCCAGCCCTCTCTTCCTCGGCGGCCAAAATTAAAGGCCAACGAAAACCAGACAAACTGTAATAATTTTTCTGGATTTTTCCACATGTCGTCATCTAGACCTTCACTAAAATAACGATTCAACTTTTCCATATCTCCAGCTTCGATAGGCGACTTATGTTTTGGTTTCGGATTCATTTCTTTTGCATATAACTTGCATTTGGCCTCAAACATTTTGTTTGCTGAGGCAAAGTTGCTGTCTTGCAAAATGTTCACGTTTCTGCTAATCGGAGCAGAAGTTATATGGCGGTGAATGGCAGCTCGTATCCCTGTTAAAGCACTAGGTGACAGTGGTTTTCCCTTTTCTGTCTTAACTTCAGCGTAAAACTTGCGAAGGATTTCATTCAGTTCTCCTGGTGAAATTACTGCGAAATCTATGTTGATGTTTCTTTTTGCACTCCACTGTTCGATCTTTTTTAGTCCCCAAGCGGTTGCTTTTGTTGTGTTTTTTGCTTGAGCCTTTTTCTCCATCTCGTCAAGAGCTTCCTTATCAAGGTCAGAGCTCTGGCTTAAAACATTTATATTTTCGTCTGTTGAATTCACGCTAGAGCTAGCCATATTTAATTTCACAACTTTCGTCTCTTGAAAGTTGAAAACACCGTGAAAGCCCGAGAGCAGTCAGAGCAGTGAGAGCACTCAAATGGCTTCCTTGCCAAGTTGAAAATTCTGAATATTAATTTGTCGAAAACAATCATGAGACGCACGATTGACCAATCATATGCAGGGCAGAAGACACGTAATTACCGCCCGTTCGATTCGTTATCGGCCCGCGCTTGCGAACGTTTTGAAGAGGGCGGCTTCCCATTTGGCCTTCTATATTGATAATAATGAATGTTATTATGTTGTGTTTCCGGTCGGGTTATTTATGCTAAAATGCGCAATATAAGTATTAAATATTGTTATTATTAAATGTTCTTATATGATATTAAAAGCTAAAAGCTATTTTGTGTTACATTTCAAGCAAATTGCCGGAAAATTCTGTCAATTATTTTAGTTATTTCCTCTTGGGTTACTTTTTAAAATCATGCCCATCCAATTTCGACCAAGTGCCTAGTGACACTTGCGTGGAAGCAATTCGCTAGATAAATTGAATCAGCCTGTCTAAATTCGTAAAAGTAGCGGCTAAATTCGCAATCTTTGCGACACTGTCTTAAAACTAACACGTGCGCGAGAATGCGAGGATTATCTTTCCCAGCATGCTATGAGAGGTGGGACGAGTGACCGTTCGGGACGAGCTGACCGTTTACGAAAGGGAAAATTGCCGCTAATTGGTCAGCATTCAATAAGTTATGTACACACTGTTGAATACACTTGTATCCTGCTCTGTGTTTTCACCTTGTCTGTCATCCATCTTGGTGGTTGTGGTCACATGGGTACACAGCACATTGAGCATATACATGTAGTTAATTGTGTATAATTTATTCGATAATCTATTCGTTGGAAACAAATCGGGCAAAGACTGCTGGGATGCTTGCCGAATGACAAAGTCTATAACGGAATGACAAAATCTATAGCCGAATCACAAGATCTATAGCCGAATGACAAAGTCTATAGCCGAATGACAAAGTCTATAACCGAATGACAAAGTCTATAACCGAATGACAAAGTCTATAGCCGAATGACAAAGTCTATACAAAAATGCCATTAACCTGATCGCCAATTTGATATGACGAAAGATATTTTGCCAAACAATTCAGATTAGCGAATATTGACACTGAAAATGCACCTTGCAGCTTGACCTTGCAGCTTGATCCAAGGCATCGGTAGGGGATACGCAGTTAACTTCTGCAATGATTTTTTGTGTTCAACTATAAATAGCCACTGCATAGTTTAGACATGTTCGTTGTGCTAAAAATCCACGAAAATCGTGAGTATAGACTGGGCCTATCAAGCCAAAAACCTGCGAAAATCGTGAGTATAGACTGGGCCTATCAAGTTAGTCGTGAAGATGACCTTGATGTGCTTGATTTCGTGTAAGACTCAGCTGGTAATTTTCTGAAATTTTCCATTGTTTCGAAAATCTCACCGTTTACCCAATTCTTTTGACTTTTGTAGCTTTTGGCAAAGAGCTAATCTTCCAACGCTCTTATTTCATAGATAATTGTCTTACAATCGAAGCTCAATTTACGAACATCTCTCTTGAGCGGACAACCCTATTAAACGGACATAGTTCCGGTCCCAATGCTAATAAAATACTATTACTAGAACCCCTATTAAGCAAATACCTCTTTTAAGCGGACACATTTATGTAGCTAGCTCCCAAAAGTGTCCGTTTGATAGTTCTAATAGGTGTATTTTCAATTCAGGTTGGTGGGAAATTTGAAGAACTGCAAGGTATCATTGAAAGAGTACTTGATAAATCTCGTGTTGGTGTTTGTCTTGATACCTGTCATGCTTTTGCTGCTGGTTATGATCTCAGGACAAAAGATGGATTTGGGCAAATGATGAATGATTTTGAAAGCATCATTGGTTTGGAATATCTGAAGGGTGTTCACTTGAATGACTCAAAAGGAGAGTTGGGCTGCCATCTAGATAGGCATGAGAATATTGGGAAAGGAAAAATTGGAAAAAGTGGATTTCAGTATCTGATGAATGATAAGAGGTTTAATGGAGTGCCGATGGTGTTAGAGACACCATGTCAAAGCGATGATGTTTATACAAAAGAAATTGCTCTGCTTTATTCCATGCAAAAGTGAGATATGAAACTTTGTTAACACAAAATAATAGGCATGAAGATATTGGAAAGGGCGAGATTGCTAAGTATATGGATAGCCGTGACTTTAGAACTACCATTTTAAAGTGACGTATTGTATATGAAGGACCAGGATATAGCCTTTGTTATAGAGGAATTGGAAAAACATGAAAGTTTGACACGAAGATTTACATAAAATTATTTCGAAAGAGTAGATTTCGAAAGAAACTGTTTTAATATTTTACAAATGCCGAAATATAGCCGTGACTTTAAAAATACCATATCAAAGTGACGAAATTCAGGAAATTGTTCTCTGTACCCTTCGCCCCGCTTTAAAGAAGGAATTAAGAAAACATGTAACTGGATTGTTAATAAAAGAATGGTAAAAATATGCTTGGTAAGAAACTCGGGAAAGTGATGCAAATTTTATGAAGGACTAAAGTTTGATGGGATACTAACTGTGTTGGAGACATTGTGTCAAAGCGATAAAATTTACGTCAAAGATAATACGTCGTATATACAAAAACAAGATGAAAAATGAAACTGCGTTGACATTAAAATTTCGAACTGTAAATCATCATGTAATCACGCGATTCCAAGACGCTTTTTAGGTATGTTTCTCAGAACGCATCTTTTTAGTTATATTTGAAACAGTATGTCCCGTATTCGAAACAGTATTTCCCCGCCATCCCTGAAACGGTTGAGCTTTTGGCATCGGACTGCTTCAGTCTAATCCATCGGGTATAATGTTTCTATCACGGAAGTGCAGCCTGTAGAAAGACATGTATGTATATTGTTATGTTAATTGTTTAATAAAAATCGTGAAAAATGACGCCATATATACAGTCGGAACTCTGGGGGGACTAAAGAGACACAGCAAATTGTCCGTATCAGAGAGATGCCCGTTTTATGTTTCATTGTAATGAAATATACATTTTTCCATTAATTGAAAACATGAAAACCTTTTGCTCAGATAAGATAGGTAAGGTTAGATTGAACAAGTCTAGTCAATGTGTAATATAATTTTCAATTCAAAAATAAGGACTTCACCGAATTTAGGTCTGAACGGGTTAATCTCGGACTATAAAACGGACGAATTTCCATTGACGTTGGTGGTTGGACTTTTTTTTTCAGACCGTCGTTGCTAAACTAACACAATTATCCAGCCAAAAATTATTGTGGACAGCGCGTTCTTAAATAACTATACGTGCGCTGGCCGATGATTTCCTTGCAAAAACAACAATTCTAGTCCCTTCCCCATCCCCATTTGGCAATACTTTATGATATGCAACATGAAAACCAGCATTGTGCGGGGAAGCGGTGGGGGTGGGGGGGGGGGGCGGTTCGTAGAAGGATGTACATATGCATGTGTATATGAACAGTGGTATTTTAGTTTACAGCTAAGTGTTCACAAGATTTCTGCCACGATTGTCTGATAAATGGCCGAATAAAACATTGCTAATTTTCCTAATTGAGCTTATTGGGTCTATCTTTATAGCTTTTTTCATTCAATTTCATAATAAATTCATTAGATAATACTGTTAAACAGCGCTTTCCAGGATGATTGATAATCAATATTTTTTCATGTTCTGAACATTTTTATAGATTAGTTTTTATCATTGAGAAATGCTTATATATAGATATTGCGTACTGTATTTGCCTGATAGTGTATTGAATGAGAGGAGAATTTTTAGAGACTTGCGTATTTTTTGTCAGAAACGCTCAAAACTTAGTAACCAGACTTTTGTTTTTACATTGCGTAATTGTCCGGTTGCTATGGAAATCTTGTGGAAATCACAAGATGGTGCAGGAGTTGAGTGTTTTCGTTCGAATTTATACTTGTAAAGACTGCAAATATTGATGTAAATACAATTTGAGGATGTCGACAAGAAAGAGTGTTACAATAGAGGGACACTGGATATATACTGTGTTGTTTTTAATCGGTTATGTCCAAAAGAATGGCGATCACGCATTCATGCGTATTAAATTGCATTTCTCTAGTGTTGTTCGTTGTGAGCAAATATTGAAATATGTGGGTAATGATATGGCTCTAAAAGGGCTGCCAATGTATTGAAATTTGGTTTATGTTGCATATCATGAAAGTAGTGAATAGAAAATGTGGGAAATTTCGTTAACTCCTTAGTGTTTAACTTTTAATACTTTGTAAAATTTTACTTAGTTTTGACTTTTGACGAAGTTTGATCTGCAGTCAAAAACCCTCCAAAAACCTGAAAACCTCTGGCACCCAGGGTAATCTGCAGTACACTGCTTAGAGATTAGTTCTTAACTTTCTTTCCTGTCATGTTGACTATAAAGCAAAGTAGGCTTTGAAAATGTCACCCTGGAAATGATAGCTGTTACAGTGTAAGGAGTTTGTGCCTGTTGTACCTCGCACACATCTTAAGGTTGGGGAAACATATATTTACATTAATTGGTGCAAAATTTAAACAATCTGATTGGAGTGGACCTGGAAGCTCAGTTAAAGCACGGTTAATAGAACAAGATGGTTGGGCTAGCCGGCAAACTTCAAAAGAGGCGGCAAATTATGTTGGGGATCAAAGGATAAAAAAGTCACGTGACAGTATAGCGGCACCACGCTGTGTTTACAATATACTTTTATATAGAGTGGGTCAAGTTTCAAGCGAAAATATCATATCTCGTTTTGTTTGAGCACGGGTTTGAGGAGGGCAATTTGATAGCTATAGTAAGGGCATTGTTTAGCCAGTCCCTCGTGGTGTAAATAGTCCTTTCTGACGCAAAATGAGTGAGTCCGAATGCGAAAACGAAACGGACTTGGAAAGTCCTGAAGAGATCGGCACGTCTTCGAAGGAATTTATAGACGATAGTTTTAACCGTTTCTTCAGTGTCACGGTCTCTGAAAGAGATACGGATGAAATGGAGAACGAGTTTTGCGAAGCCGTGTCAGAAATCGAAGGCAAGAAATCATTCGAGTGCGAGATATGCGCGAAAGTATGTAAGTCGAAAGGTGGACTGACAAGGCATACAAACTCTAAACATGCTGAGAAAAACCCTGAAGAATTATCTGCGACTAGCAACCTCGACAAAGAGACCGTTTACGGGTTTGTTGAAGCAATCAAAGCAAGAATTATAGACGAAGATCTTTTCGATAACGCGACAGTCACCGTCTTAAAGACCGTAACAGCACTGAAGCACTATTCCATGCTGTGCTTCCTATGTATGCAAAGTTTTGCAAGAAAAAAAATCAGGATAAGTTGCTCGTATCATTTTATGGTTTGATTCCTCGCTCGTCTGAATTGTTGAAATGCGATAACTACAAAATAGCGAACCTTATGATTCAACCTGCTGATTTTCTGGTTGGCTTTTTTAATACTTCGAACCTCGAGAGAACACAGACGAAACGCCAGCTTGTTCTCCCACACTTGATCCAGCCGAACGCGGACCATTGTCCTACATCGCGGTATATCTTGTCAGGAAACTTATTCAGACAAATAGAATGAAGAAAGGACAGAATGAAGAAATTCAAGCCCTGCTACAAGTCATGAAATCGACTGAAATAAATAATTTCATCTCTGCTCGAACCAGGTCCATATTGTCGAACCAGGTCCATATTTAGATATTTATGCACCTGAGAGGGGAGTGTGGGCAATGCAACCCAGTGTTATTAAAAGCTCTAATTTGAAATAAAGCATGAATATAAATAAGTAAACATGGTCTTTATTAAACAAGTCATTTGTTTGCTATGCTGTCAAATAAGCTTGTTCCTATATTAATATCATTATGATGATAATATTTGACAGCATAACAAACAAGTGACTTGTTTATTAAGACCATGTTTACTTATTTTATTCATGCTTTAGGTATTACCTTCTAGGTATGTTGTCTAAAATTCCAGACCAGGATACTGGTCAAATCCTCATGGGTTGCCGGCACTCCGCCATTTGGTGAAAACTTTGAAAAATGCATTTAATACAAATAATTGATAACAGTTATGTGACTAATGTCTCACATACCAAGAGACAATATCTATACTTTCAACAATCTTTTAAATGTCGTCTCCTACTTTGATATTTGATAAGTGTTATATGTAATATATCACACACGAGAAGGAGCAGTTTATTATAGTGATTTGAAACACGGAAAAGTGTGTTGAAAAACAAGGCGCTAGCCGAGTTTTTTAACATACTTTGATGTGTTTTTAACATACTTTGATGTGTTTTTAACATACTTTGATGTGTTTTTAAATCACTATAATAAACGACTTCGAGTGTATGATATAGCTTCTCAAACAAACCAGTATTTAAGGAGAAATTAAACGCGAAAGTTGAGTTAATCTATGGATGTTTATTAACATGGTATCAAGACAACGATACGGTGGTGATTTCCTTTGTGTTTTGCTCATGAATTATTAATGAGTTTGAGAAATATAGTTTCTGATGCCTTTTATCTATCGGCGAATTCATTGAATACGTTCCTACGCCCCTGTCTTTGTCCACTTTACTAATCCCCGAGCCAACGGCGCAAAGCGCCGTTCCGGGCGATAGCCCGGGGCGAGGGTACTAATTCCGCTCGGCTATTTATTACACCCGGGAAAAAAGGAAAGCAATGGGAAATCCAAAGTTCATCAAGTTTTGCGGGCGCATGGCTATGTTTCATGGGTGTGATGGGTGGTCATCACTGAGCTATATAATACCTGGAGGAAGTGCTCGGCAGAAAAAAGTGAAGCCAAAAACATGGCGGATTTTGGCATTTTCTGACGCCATAATGACGCCACTGGTTCTAGTTGGAAATGGTAATTACCACTGACCAACCGCGATCCTAATTTAAAACTGGATTATTACCCCCCTGGTTATTTTGTTTCAAAAGCTCAAACTCTCATTTTTTCGCCTGTTTTATTTGTTGTACAACGTGGAGAGAAAAGTGAGCTTTTGCTCTGCTTACGGATGCAACAATGGTACAAATCACTGTTAAAGAAAACATTTTTTCACTCAGGTAACGTTGTATTAAATATTTGTTTTCTACTTTTTATGGAAAAACTATAAATTTCAAAACTAGAGTATTATACTAACGATTTAAAAACCAGGGGGCGGTTGTATAAAGGGCGGATAGCACTATCCACCGGATAGCGAAAACTACGAATGTAGACCCCACAATTAATAAAAAGAAACTTTAACTTATAAATGCTAAGGTTTAATCTAGATTATACAAATCAACGGACCATTTTAGGAAGGTTGGAAGATTCGCTATCCGGTGGATAGTGCTATCCGGCGTTGATCAGTACAACCGACCCCAGGTGTTTTAACGGCAGATATAAAAAATATTTCAAAGATATTGTATAAGAATGATTAAGAAATGTATACGAGAACTATTTTTGTTTTAATGAATGCCACAGTATATAAAATACATGCACTTTCACTTTGTCCATTATAATTTTAATATGTCAAAATACCGTAGGATTTATAGACCAACTAGTGTCATGCAACACTCTTAGGCACGTTTAGATAACAAATTTTTCGGTTTGTTTCATTTATAGTACTGTGGAGTTAGGTATACATCTAGATTTTGTCTTACCTTACACTCCAAACCATACACTCCAAACAAGTGGGAATAGTCCATTGCATATCCAAGCACACTTTTGAAAGTAACTGGCTAACTGCAGTGGTGGTATAGTCTGTGAAAAAATATGTCAACCAACCCCTCCCCGCCAAAGTCACCCTGGCCAGAAAAAAGTAATATAAGCAGCAAGATATATTTTAAGTGCCCTTTAATGATTTTTCCTAATATTTTTAATAAGGCCAGATATACACAAATAGTAATATTGTTTTATCTCTCTTCCACCCTATACAGAGATAATAGATAAAATGCTTTGGTAACAAAAATGTCTAATAACACAGTTAATTGTTCTCTTCTATTTTCCAGCAAAGTCTGTCATATGTCATACAGTTATAGATACATCCTCGTACCCAGGCTTTTCCCTCTTGTGGAGATAAAACCCTGGATGGAGCTGGTCACGTGTCTCTTTAAATTTCTATTGCCTGAGGGGGTGAGGAGAAGTATCATATTACATGAATAATATACAGTATCTCGAGAATCATATATAGTTCAAAACACTTGCAAAATTTGTTTTTTGTTTGCTTTTAAGTTTTAAAAACGTAGTAAACAGTTGTATCAACAGACAAGTCAAGTAACCAACCAAAATTGCATGCTTTTGAGGTGTTGTTTAATGTTCTCTCGAGCACGGTTTCATATCAGACGCCTCTGGATCTAGTCTATATTATTAAATCAATCGTCACTACAAATATAGAAACCTATATTTATAATATTTTTGTAATATGCCAAGCTATAAGCATGCGGAGAGCCGGAGATTGATGTCCACTCTAAAATCTGTTGAAGCATTTTACAGTTTAGAAGGTAGTAAGATACAAAAATTCTCAGGGAAATTATGATTTATGTTATTCGAGAACTTCCTTCTTGTTGCCGATTCTATAAACATGTACAAGTCTGAAGCCTGAGTGAAGGCAAAAGCCTCGTCCGCAGCTGGGGGAAAATACAAATTACGATATAGTATTGTATTGTAAATATAGGCTATATCATATATGCAAAGAAATGATAGCGCATCAGGTTTACAAAATATTTTTCATACATAATTCGAGACATAATTCATAAAAACTGATGCGTAGCCTTTCCACAGATATATAATATATATACATGTAAAATTTAGTCCTTCAGAGTTAGAGTTCCCATTGAATCAGCTGTAGAGTGTATAGTACAGCAAAATAAAAACATAGTTGTACACTAAATTTTGTCTATACTATAGGACAAAGACTTTAAAATAAGTCGGCTTATTGGACACCGATGTCTCACAGTCACAGACCGTATGCACAGACAGTCAGACACAATAGCATAGTGATATGGATACTTTCAGCAAATACTAAATAACTGTATTCTAAATCCCTTTTGTATATTATATTAGATCAAGCTAGAAAGACGATGAAAACTATCTAGGATATAAAGTGTGGTGTATACTAACACATATGAAGTATAATTACATATGTTTTATCGTAAATATTCAAGAATCAAGTTGTACCGCACACACGGAAGAGTCGTTGAATTTGCCTTTATCGGATAATTTTACCGTACGTTTGGTACATAAAGTTATACTTCGACATACTTCTTGATCGTCGCATTTAGCGATGCCAAGGCGGGATATTTTACAATCTTGAACGAGATTTAACCTCTGGATAGCATTGTTTACACACAGTAGGATCTCGATATTTTATAGCAATTCCATATGTCAGCATTAAAAAAATCCATTTTGTTTGCAGTTTGAATACCAGACAGGATAAGGTTCAACACTGTTAACAATCATATCAGTCAGTCTATAGAAGATATGTTTTATTGATTGTGTTTTATATTAAAATACCGTGCGACGCGTGCTTTCCTTGGCTAGACAAGCGTTGTGTATTGAAATCTGATCCAACTTATCGCTACTTATCGCTTGAAATGTAACTCAACACTCCAGGATACAGTAGATATAGTGACATGATGATGAATGCGACTATTTTATAACAACAGTTTTGTCACAATTTCTTGTTGCAAATTTTCAATTCATCGCCCCAAGATACTTTTTTCCAAACGCAACAATATCACAGAAGACAACACGCTCCTGTACCACCCCTCCCTAAGTGTATTCTCAATTTATCACGCGAAATCCGGGTGACACGTGACCAGCTCCATACAGGGTATTATCTCCCCAAGAGATAAGAGCCTGTGAAAGAGGTTGTTATAGATACCAGCAAAAAGGCACAATGCATCAAGATGGAGATGTTTCATGATTGGAAATGTTTAATGCAATTATTTATGTGTTACTAAACATAATTATATCAATATCTTTTGTAAATATTTTCAAAATAAATTTCTCAAAATAATATTGTTTCCTTCCATTCTTCTTTCCAAACTATTAGAGCAATGATCAAAATTTTAATGGCACATTTAAAATGAAGGAAAACACAGTGATTACGTCAAGTAATCAAAGGCTATCGCCATAGGATCCAATTCTGTTTTCTAAGCCAAAAATTTGCTTTGAACGCAGATATCCGACTCACCCACAACCTTTGCATGGCAGATTTTGTGATGAAAAAGATTAACAATAGTAATGTTTTGGAATGTAGTGTCTGGCAATGTTCAGCTGGGGCGAGGGGTTACTGCAAGCATGTATTTCTAGTTTATATTTACAGTTCTAGATGAAAAACAAATTGTCTGCTCTCACAATCATAGCTTCCAACACAAAAAAAGCAAGAGTATTGTAAACCATAATAGTGAGGTCAATTTCTTCAGAATACCAATGATTTGCCTTCATGATGGCACCAAATTAGCTTATTTGACCTTATTACATTGCATCTTATTTCAGTTGAAAGCTACAATTCTGAAGCCTCAATTAAGGGTGCACAGTTGGACATCTGTGATTTATCAATTATCAAAAAGTGTCCTCAAAATGAAAGAAATTCTGTTTCAGAAACCCAAAATTCAAACATTTTCTGCAGGTGATTATGCCCCAAGGGCCAGATTAATATATCAGTTCCAAAACTTTAAACAATCCCCTTAATTTTTTTGAATTGCATGTGTGCCCTTATGGTGCCTCTCAGTCTGTATGTACACGATATAGTTGATATCATAATTTGGTAACAATTTACCTACTAGGGTTAAATGTAGTCAGTTAGTGTATGGTGGTGACTAAACATGCTGGAGTTACTTTTTTGCCCGTTTTTTAACAGGTTCCTCACTGACTGCATATCATTTCTTACATTTAGTACAGTCAAAGAAACAGTTCATCATTTGGCAGAACTTTGCAGTACCGAGAACATCTCCATTCATACTTTCTTCGAGTGCTTTAGCTACTGACTTCCTCAGCACCTGGGTTGCAAGCTTAACTTTCATCTTGCTGTACGATGTAAGGATGACGTGATCCAAAGTAAGCTTCGGAAGAGAGTGCAAGGCAAGCTCCTGGTCACTATAATACAAGTTGGCTATATGTTGGAACAACAAATAATTGCCATCATTCCACATATATAGCGGCTGCACGAACCACAACAAGAATTGTACTTGACTGTCTTCATCAGGTGTGGTGAATCCGCAAAGAAGAAAATAAAGCGTGACATTTCGAACACATTCCGTGTCTTGTATACAATGTCACCCTTGGCAATGGGTGCTTTTGGTTTGGCTGGGGCCTCCGATGATCTTGATTTTCTTTTGCTGGTCTTCTCTATATATTTTAGAACAGTAGAACATGGGTTGTACTGATCTTGTTCTGCAGCAGAAGATGTTATTACTTCACAGTCCACCGAACGAAATACCACTGTAACCTCGAATTGGTTCTGTGTACTATCGGATATAAACTTGGGTACAGAGTGACGAAGAACAGTTCCTGGAAGTGAAATTTGTGAGGTTGCATCGACAACAGTTGATTTGACATAAAAACTGACATATCAAGCCATGACATATCAAAGACTGTTCCATTGTTTGCAGCAGTTCCTTAATGGTACTGTTTTTAACCGACCGTTTTCTTTCCTTATACACAACGTGAGTGTCTACGATGGGCCAGTTATACACATAAACAGTGAACTCAAGCTAGGAAGAATCCACCATAATGGTATACATACGTAAACAATGCAAAGTGTCAAACAATTCAAATTTCACCTTGTCCTCCACTAATGTATCGATTTTCCATGGATCCAAATTCTCTTTATTTACCTGCTTGACGAAGCTTTTAAAATCATTCACATTAGGTGTGTGTCGGCGAGGGCAACTTGCTGGCGAAGTACTGGCCGTAGGGTCGCTTCGAATTAAAGGCCTTCGTTCTGGTTTGGGGTCGTCGTGTGATTTCTGTGGCAGATTTTCCGTCGGTACGCTACCCAATATCAACACTTTCCGCTTTGAATCTATATATAATTACAATAATATAATTAAAACACTGCATTTGAGCACATATACATCGAAGGTTATTTGTATTCGACCTTTGACCAACATTGACATTGATATTCATAAGATAAACAAATGTGAATATTGATATATTTATAATTTGCTACTTACGAATCGATATGCATTCTGGCTTGAAATGCAGCTCGCAGAGATGCACATTGTTTCCCTCGATTTGGTTTTTGAGCTCTGGCGTCATTTCTCTCGTTCTCAATATCAAGCGAAGCCATTCTTCTCGAGCTTGTGCTTTTAATGTTTTGCTGTGCTCGCCATCACTTGCGAAAACTACGGGAATTTTAAAGAGCGATATTTTCTTTCTTCCGCTGCTAAAGCAGCCAAAAATGCGCAATTAGGACCCGGCATTGTTATAAATTACATCCTGAAACTTTAAAATATTTCTAGTATGTTCAAACTATTAAAAAAGGCAACTTTCTAAGACAGTTTGTGAACTCGCTATTGAATCTATGCGCAATATGGCCAACACTCCTTGGTGCGTGCCGCTATCCTGTCACGTGACACGAATAAAACGAGAACAATGACATATTTGGTGACGTCATGGGCTAGCCCAACCATCTTGTTCTATTAACCGTGATGTAAGTCACCACTGATAGATACATGAGCACCAACGTATTTGTCTTCTTTGGTAATTTTGTCTTTTGACTTTTGGTCTTCTGTTTTTACCTGATTAGACATGCTTGTTAAATCGTTATTATCAACTGATAAATGATCTTTTTCTTTGTTTATTGGAAAGCTATCTGCAGGCTGTTGCGTTACATCTTGCGGCGATTTGTCTGAATTACCTAAAGGTTTCGTTTTCTTGTCAACATTTGGACGTCTTTTCGTCGTAGGCACTCTTGATTGCGATTCAGTTGCAATATTGGTTTCAAACACGCTGTTCACAGCTTTGTTAGCAAGCCTTACACTTCTTCGAGACATAGTGGTAATGTAATAAGTTTTTTGTAACGAGGAAAAATAAAAAGGTTGTAAAGCATACAAATATTTTGACGGATTTCTCGTCTTGTTTGTTCTAATTTGCACTGATATAACCATAGATATAGGAGACATAGATTGCTGACTCGTAATACGTCACTATATTGACAAATGCGCCAAAATTCAAACAAAATTTGACCGGTTGAGCAGCCATTTTGTATGATGGCGCCTCAAGTGACTCGATGAACGAAGCTTAATGGGAGCATTTGCTAGATAATAACAGCATTAATTTCACATTACCGTGGAGTGTATTCAATATAGCAGTGTTGTGGACGGTTTTTCTTTGGAATAACAAACATTTGGCTGGTTTCAGTGAGCTCACGGATTGACGTTTTGCAATATTTTTGCCCTTTGGAGCAATGATGTCTAATAGAAAGTTGAAAGAGTTATTCCTGGATTATTTCTAAACAAAATAAAGTGGATTCAGGGCGACAAACTTGTGTATTACGAGCTGGCGGCCTAAATATGTGATTTCGCCGAACTTAAATCAGCATGAATCGAAGGTAATTTGTAATATTTTCCCTGTCAAACTGATGTGTTTATACGTCCACAAGGGCAATAAACATATTAAAAGAAGTATCTTTTCGTGAACGTTGCTGAAAGCGACGTACGTTGACTAGGTCACTTGATGTTTTGACCGGTTCAGCCGCCATTTTGAATTCTTCATGTTGGCGCGTGCCGTGACCTCGAGTCAGCAATCTATGTCTCCTATATCTATGGATATAACCTAATAAACATCTAGCATGTGCACTGAGCCCGCGATTTTTTAATGCCATTTATTCATTTCTGTCGTACTTCATGTTGCAGACAAAATGCAGTCACAGACTATTCCTTTGTCAACAACGGCGCGCTAACGTTAGCCTCCTCCGCACGGATCTCTTTTGATATTGTTAATATTCAGTTAGGTATTGGGTCACTTGTGTCAGGCCAGGGTAACCCAATACCTAAGTCAATATTAACAATATCAAATGAGATACCTGCAGAGGAGGCTAGGCTACCGTTGGAAATTTTTTCAGGGAGCGCGGAGCTTTTTTGCTTGGGGAGATCTCAGAGTGCTAAGTGGCACTAGAATCGAGTAATGAAAGCGTGAGACTTTTAGGGGGTGGGGGTGGTATGGGGGCATGCTTCCCCAGAAAATTTTGAAGTCCATTTCGTGCATTTTGGGGGAAGATTTGAGAGCATTGTCACAAGACTTCTTTGCAAGTATTTGGTCGAACGAAAAGCAGCTGACTGCCAAATCTAGCGATCGTATCCACGCAACGAATCGTGACATGATCATGAAATGGCTTCTCATTTGAAACACGACTATCATCCTATCTTGACTACGTTTGGAAAATATTTATCCGCGGCTTGTAGCTTGTCTAGCCTTTATAATTTAAATCGTCTTTCGAGCAAGCAGCCTATAGGTAACCTGTCGGATACATAGTTTTTTAACGAACGTTTCCTTTAGTTTAACTTCTTCTATTGTGAAAATTTATATGTTGAACTTACGTGTATTCTATATATACTGGCTAGAAATCACAATATATATGTACGACAAATTATTGGCAGGGGGCTAAGGCTCCCCAGCATCACCTGCTCTGCGGTCTCTGTTTTTATATTACACGGTGTTTTACTATTCATTGTCACAGTTCAGTCTGGAGGATATTTAATGTTTTCTCTTTCTCCGCTTTTTCCGTTTTCGAAATCGGAACTGTAGTCTAATCTGACTATGCAGTCAGAAGGTTGCAAAACAATGGATCAGTTTCATTTTACGCAACATAAGTTCCTTGTCGTCATGCGTTATAGATTCATGTGTCGCTGTACCTTAACCCTAATCCTAACCCTAATCACCATAACCTTTTAAGAGCTAGATATGAATCTATATGGAATCTGTCGCTAAAAGGAGCTCACGTCAGCAGTGATCAGCAGATTTGGTTGGTGCAGAAAATAAAGCCAAAAATGGTGAAAATTGAAGGAGCTTTCGCACGGGCGTCAATTAAGCTTCAGCTGTCTCTTAAGTTTGTTTCGCTTGTTTCAGGCCATTGGCCTGGGCTGGTCCACGCTAGTCTGAACCAAATTAATGTCCTTACTCGGCAGGCGGCGTTTGGTGGGCAGGTCTGCAATATACTTCATAGGAAATGATCACGCAGAAGGTCCTGGAACAAGGTTGTGAAGGGTTTTATCTCCCCTTCGTGGGAGATAAAAAAATTGGGCTAAACTTAGAGGTGTAAAAATTATTACCAACGATGTTACTCCGACCCAGCCCCTCCTCTCCGGCCTCTAATTTCAAAGGGCGATCAGTGAAGTTTCAGCTTTGTAGCGTTTTCCTAGCTTCCTTTCTCTTTTAGAATCACTCTCTTTCACAAACCATTTGCTTCTTCGACCCCCCCCCCTTCCCCTTCCCATCCATTGCATGGATCGGATGGAAATGTAATGATATAAACTCTTGGATAAATTGTAAAAACAGGATTATATTAGCCTAATTCAAGCAGAAAAATGTGAAGGACAGAAAGGCGTCAATCCTAAGGATCAGAGTTTCTACCATAAAATTAGATTCATTCGTTTTATCATTTCTGCCGCGGTATTCATTTGCATGCTGGCAGAAGATTTGAGAGACAAAACTAAAAAATTGAGCAAGCCCCAAGTATTTTCCTGTTTGGTAAAACAAAAGTCTTACATTTGAAATAACAATAAGCATTGTGTCGCTCAATTATCGACGAGCTTCATTTCGATATAAGTCAGCTCTCAAAACAACCAAGGCACCTCCCTTATCAGCACGTTTGATAACAATGGCTTCCCGAGCACGGAGTGATTGAGAGAACTAAATTCAGGTTCAGTGAGGTTAGATGGTCTTTTGGGCATAAATTTGGGGAGTTGTTCTATGTCATCTCGACGTTGTCGAATGAATATTTCTAGGAACCCATGTTCGTCTTCTGGAGACCAAGGAATTTTTTTAGGATTGATAGCCTCAAAAACGTACTTTTGATGGACGGAGGGTTGGTCGTAAAAGTGTGCCCTAAGGCGTAATTGTCTAAAACTGCGGAAAAGATTTGGTATCTGTTTTAACTGAAAAAAAATCCGTGGTTGGAATAAATTTCGCGAGAACAGATATCTCGATCGCTTCTCCTTACATGCTAATATATTTTGTAATATGATTTCCATATGTCGAAGATCTTATGATATATTTTCAGGTAGTTTTATCTTACTCCACCGCCGAATCTTCGTTAGAGTCTCTCTGGCACCGCGCGTTCGAGTTACTATCACTTTACTTTATACTATGTAACCTCAATTAAAAGGTATTAGATTTGAGAGTTTTTCATTGCAGCCTATAACTTTTGTCGCCTGTATTGGACCTGCTTTAAGCTGTCAGCCTGTATTAAATCCCCGTGGTGACCGCTCACTAGTTTGATACGATATTACAATAGCCAAAGGTCTATTGTTATGGGTTGAGTGTGGCGTGCCATAGCTTGTGTAGCTGGCGGTTTCAAGAATAGAGAATAGAGAATTGAGGCAGGAGCAGGAAAAAAATAGGGAGGCGAGAGAGGGAAAAGAGGAGAATGCGGTGTTTTCGCCTTCCCCTGCGCTTCAATTAAGTCCTTAATTTTTTGCCTGCTCGCACCTCAACCCTAACCCGCTAAAATCGCGAGCTATACCGCAGGCTAGGCGTGCCATTTGTGACTATTCATCCCCGAGCTGGCGCGAAGCGCCGTGCGAGGGTACTAATTCCGCTCTGATATTTACACCCGGTATGTGGCATCATAGCGGAATGCAGAGTCGTCCGCCATTATGTAATGGACGCTGGACGTTGGACTTTGGGTGTGCGTTCAATACAACATTGATTAATCTTAAAAAGTATTTTAGTATTAATTCAAATACGTCATAGACTAATAAGAAACAACATATTAAATCTCAAAAACTTCATTTCAGAAACAAGTGCGAAGTATAAAAAAATACTGATCAAAAACTAACAGTTTCGAAAAACAAATTTCGAAACGTTTTGTGAGACGTCTAAGCCTACGATCTCAGCCCGTTCAGTTTCCGTTCACATTTGACCGAGATCGATCAGACGATCACAGATCGATCTCAGACCGCCTCTTCAAGCAAGCAGACTCAGATCGATCCGAAATCGATCCAAGGTTTAATGAAGCTTCGTTGCAGGCGTTCAGCTAGGTCTGCTGCAGCATCTGCTGGAGGTTGAGAATTACAATCATTGGCAGCAGCAAGTTCATACAACAACTCACGATAGCCGAGAATATAGATAAGGTTTAATTTTACAGTAAATCAAAGCTAAAGGAGTACATAATAACATACCTACTTTATATAGTTGGGCAATTGATAATTTTATAGTTAAAAGTACAAATCTTATCACTATTTTACCATTTTGGACAAAAATAGAAGAAATATATTGTTGCGTGTTACCATGGTTACAATGATTGACTCAATAATTAACTTTTTGGGAGTAAATTGTTTGGTTCGATTAGTGTAGTGAGTTATCGAGATGAGTTAATTTTTATTGACAAACCGCACCAGTTATGCATCACTGAGTTGAGCTGGCTATACAGTATGTCGAGGGCATAGATTTACTCAGGTTGGGTAACGTCAGTGCGCTTGATAAACTCATGTAAGTTGAGATTGGTTGGTTCTCTCCTGGGCGCTCGATAGGTACTCCGGGTTTTCTCCCGGTTTTCCACCTCAACCACTAACCACCAACGAACCTGGCTTCGAGGTTTTTCTCAGGGTACTCCGGTTTTCCTCCCTCGCTAACCACTAACCACTAACTAACCCTCGGAACATTTGTCAATTGGGTTGCAAAACCTGTTACGGCTTTCCGTCCACCTCAGAGGGTAAACTACTAAATTAAATCTCTCTAGCACTGATGAAAAATACATGAAATGGAGATATTTAGCACTGTTAACATTTTAAAACGTCGACAACGACTGGCCAGCGCCAATACGAGGATCTTTCTAGAAACTGTAATTTTGCAAAAACTTTAACACTGAACGGCAATGTTCATGGCGTGTGAAAATGAAACGAAACAAGTGAAGGATGCTATTAATATGGCATCACACTGCATGACATTTCTCGTTTCAATAGCACTATATATACATACAGATATAACGTAACACATTCTATTTTTATGAGTAAAATATTTAATTGATTTCTGGAAATTACAAAAATTTGTGGACGACAACAATTGATAAAACGGCAGTAACTATTCGAGACTTAAAGACATATCTTCTAGAAATAGAAGTTACGAAAACTACACAAATCCATGTTTTTGTAAAATACAACAGTCCAGTTCTAGAGACCTCCATCATCTACGCCAAATTATAAAGAAATGAAAGTGTTGTGACTGCTATTCTTCAAATCTAGCCTTTTCTTTTGTATCTCCTAAAAGAAAACATGAAGGTATATGTAAGTACAGTACTACTACTCAACAACTACTTTTGTACAAAGTAAAAACAATTCCATGCTAAGATTTCATTTCAATGACGCGAAATTCACTATTATTAATATATTAATTGAAATATCCAAAATCGTGTTTCCTTGATGAGATATAATTAGTCAATATCCTTGACATTATGCAATGCAAATAGGTTTACGTCACATAAATTGTTTTGTCCACGTTAAGCCATGAATGAACAGCATACGCCTATGAAAATGTGCCAAATTATTCAGCTGGATGAAAATATTATACAATTAATGGATGAGGTTAAGCAAACTATCGTGATTTGCCAGTGGCTCGCAGATAAATTATTTGCCTCTGCTGTTTTATCAGTCACTTCATGAAAGATATTAATCATAAGGAAACAAGTAAAACATTCATAACGCTTATTGTTGTTTCCTTCGCATTTGTCCATGTAAAATTTTACATTTGAAGCTGAAAAAAGTTTTTCATTTCAATCATGTCGTTAGTTTTCTGCAACTTTGGCGTATTTTTATACGTTTTTAATTCAAGCAAACACAAAATTTTAATTTGCAAAAGCTCAGCAAAATATGGAAGCCATTGTTTCAATTTTTACAAAAGCGAAGCTAATGCGCATGAGCTGATCGTTATTTGCCGTAAAGAAACGGCTACGGCTAATGCGCATGCTCAGATCATTATTTGCACAACTTATTTGCAGCGGACGTGTTATTTGCACCAGTTATTTCATGAAAACTTGCCATTCAAATTGAGAAAATAGTTATGTGAATGGCAAATAGATTTACATGCTTTGGGCGGCTCATAATACAATGTGTGCGGTAAATCTACTTGCATTGATTATCAAGAAAACTCAATTATCTTAGCAGGAAATTCGAAGCAAGTAAACGAAGAATGTAATAGGAGAAAATATATGTCAAATAGGACAATAAGCCAACGAAGAAATCGCATCATACAATTAAGGACGCCGAAACAGGGGGTGGGGCTGCCCTTCTTGGGGGAGGGACATCTGGGGCAAGAGTGCATGCACTTTTGATTTGAGATAAATATAGAACTATATAAATAAACAAGAAAAACGCATTCACGTTGATGATATAAAGCATGTTCAGCGAACTTTTTCTGGAAAAACTACAAGAAATAATGAATGAAATTAACTTTATGATTAAGTTTTTTCACCATTTGCTGTTAACATGCGTTCCTCGAACGGAAAAAAAATTGGCGCAAAAGGAGGGCAGAGTTAGAATAACCAACTTTTGTCGTTATGTCATGTAAAGCGCTACGTATTTGAGAAGAAAATTTACTTCAAGGAACTTGATTTATATACAAGTCTCCATATACACCACCTGTTCAACAACAGTAATTTTGGCGCAGTTCTTTTGCGAATTCGCTTCAATAAGTGCTGGAAATTCAGCCATCGAGCTTCAAAAATATCAAAATCTTCTTGGGGAGGACCCCAGACTCCGTATTATTTTCCAAATGAGAAACATTATATGATTATGGCAGCGTCCAACTTCCGATATTTCGCAAACGCCTCTTAGTATATATCAATTTAAAAGTGCCCTTTAATGAAACTCTGCCCCCATGCCCTCTCGTCGTTCCAGCGTCCCTGATATCATATCACCTTTAAATTCAACACAGTTACACGTTGTCTCTTTTTTGCTCCCTCATTTAGTACCCTAGTTCAAAAATGACCTATATGTGATCGAAAGAGTCGCTTTAGTACGAGATTGAGGATAGTGGCACATTCTTGGATTGTCAGAGAGGATTCCGGGAATTCCCCCTTTGAAATGAAGTCTTCACGATAAGTGCATCACGGAAGTAATATCATGTACATTTAGAACAATATATATATATATATATATATATATGTAATATATACAAACCGCACAAGAGGTCTTTATCAGATTTAAAACATCGAGGCGCAGCCGAGTGTTTTAGATCAGATAAAGGCCGAACTGTAAGGTTTGTATATGACTTCTAAAATGACTCGTTTTGTACGCTCACTGGCGTTGGAATTTTGAAGATTGATGTTATCTACGCTGTAAAAATTGAAGGAGAAAATTTGAGCAAGTCTATATCAAATATATAGATCCGCTACGGGTCATGAGTTTCCTTTGTATTTTGCCTATGAATAATTAATGAATTTTAGAAATATATATATATATATATAATGGATCACGTTATATTTCATATTCTGACATATATAACAACAGTTAGAATGTGGTAGTATGATACAGAAACAGTATACCCTAAATATGGGAATTGGTATTTCAATGTTTGTCACACTTACAAAGCATAGATTCCACAAGCAGTAAGAATAAGTAAGACAAACGATAATCCAAGCAAGACGGCAGCCACTGATATGATTATTATCACTTTGTCATTGTAGTCATCTGAGTTGGCTAATCAAATATACAAAACAAAGTGATAACATTATATAGCCACGGTCCACTAACACAAGTGACATGATGTACCAGGACACTGGTGATAATATTCGATAATATGGTGATCAGTACCAATTTCGAATATGCCAATGGTGAAGATATAATCATAATATTATCGATCTACATGACTGTAGGTATTGTACGAAATTATATATAATAGTGCATCTGCTTCTCTAGTTCTATGTTGTCAAACATTCGAGTGTCAAAGTTAACCAAGGAACTCTCGCTGTTTTCATTAGGCTAACCACATGTACGCAGTGCGTACCTATTTTTATATGTTTTTAAGATTTGATCCACATTGGAGCCGGGCCAGCCCTCGGTTTGCCGGGCTCCCGCTTGAGCGAGACGAGATTTCGCCTTCTCGGGCTCATATGAATGCACTAATTAGCGGACCATCCTGCATTTGTTGAAACTTTCGTGAAATCGCGCATGCGCGTTTTACTGACCTAAAACCTTAAAAAAAAAACAAAAAAGGAATTAATTTTATTAAACTTGAAACTTCTAAGTTGCCGACAAATAGTATTTTCCGAAATAAAAAAAATTGAAAAAATAAACTTCAACGCAATCACGCGCGCATTCTTGCTTAGGCCAGCAGCCAGCCCGCCTCAAATGATGAAAAAAAAACTGCCGGCTGAAGCGGGCAGCCCGGCTCATATAAACAGGCTCTAAACTTCCAAAACAAAGGTGGCAGGATTCAGTTTCATTGTTAAGCTTACCTTTTACAAAGTTGGTGGCAAACAGGAAAGCCAATGCCAAGATATACGCAAGTTGACGTAACATGATTTTCAGCTGCATAATATAAAACATATATATTATTCCATAAACAGTAAATAAAAGTACTGCTGCTTATCTTAATACATCGTTGATCGCATTTGCTCATTTTTGCTCATTTTTGGTCGTTCGAGTATTATTCTGAAAGTAATTTTAAGGGCGATTGCTGGCTACAATTTTCACTCAGCGGTGTTCGTAGGAAACTGAGTTGATAGCTTTGAAATGGCATTGTTGTTTTTCTTTTCAGTCTTATCTCGGAGTTTAAAATGGCCATAGCGCCTGTCCTTTGATTTCTACATGCAATGTACTTTTACATCGGGCTTCGAGTCTCTTTCTCAGAGTTCTAAATAGTGACTATTGCCGTGGAGTTACTCTATTTTCGTGAGAAAGCAACTTCCAAAATATTCCCTGCTTCTACCTAGCTGGACTTGCTCCCGCCCGCAATTTTGCGCGCCCTTTATAATTCCCAAACGTAAACACCTTTGAGATAGATAGGTAGGTAGGTAGATAGATGCTTTATTGTTTTAAAAACCAGCAGCCATATAGCTGAAATACGTTCAAGATTACAAATATGAGTGATAATATTTAGATACATTTTTAGTGAATTATACGTAATAAAAGTATTGTTGAAACGTTCAGTTTTGAAATTTACATTAAATAAATGTTCTGTCCTAGGTTCTATAGTTGAAGGTTCAGTACGAGACGGCAGGAAAGCATGAAGCATGTGCGATTGAAACCTGTTTCACAGGGTCTCACCTTCGCACACCCCCCTGCTGTTGGAGGGGCGTGGCGGAGGTGAAACCTTGGGAAACAGCGATTGATCAGCAGTTATTTTTTGGAACAACTTTGTCGTTAAGTTCTCTCTTCTTTCACTAATGCGTTGCAAGTTGATAGACTGCAGAGCGTTTTCGCAGTTATTTGGTGCAAAAGCTTTTTGTCTTCGACGGATTCGATTAGCTGTTTTAGGGATTTTGTTATCCAAGGGGGTAGCATCCAGACCAAAGTTAATAATATGCTCCAAAATTCTCGTTTATCGTCATATGAATCTACGCTATCGACCCAATGATTGACATTAACCTCTTGTAAATACTTTCCAAAAGCCAAACGTTTTGAAGGCCTTAAATCCCTTGACATTGCTGTCGTTTTTTGCGAGGGTTTTCAGATCTCTTTAAGTTGTACTTCTAGGGCGACGTGGTCGGATAGCCTAAATGAAGGGCGTTTTACTGGAGATTCATAAAATTATTTCATATCAGTTAAGATCAAATCGAGGGTATTCTTACCACGTCTTTAAGCAAACGAACATTCAGTTCATTGAAGTCACCGGAAATGATTATCGCAGTATTTGGGAATTTAGTTTCGATTGTAGTTAAGGACTCAAAAAGGTAGTTATGCATAGACTGATAGTTTGCTCCCCGTGGATGGTACAGGTTACACAGGATGATATTGGATAAACCTCTTGGCAAACGGGTCGGTTTCAAATCCAGCCAAATTGCTTCGAACTCGTTACTTGTAAGGCCATGCAGAATATTACATTTTATATATAGTGTATCGAATGTAGACGCACATGAATTCGTTCGTATCTATCACGCCGAATTAAATGATACCCAGGTAGTGAAATAATCTCGTCAGCAATGTGATTTTGCAGCCATGTTTCCACTAAACATATAATATCGATATTGGTAATTTTTGTATGCATGTATGTAGTTCGTCACCTTTTGGTAACAATGTTATGACATTTGAAAGTATTAAAGACGGTACAAATAAGTTTGGTAATCCATAACTAAGTGGCGCTCTCTCAATAGTGATAAAATTATTTTTATTATGGTCTGCCTTGGAGGTGTGCATTATATATTGTTAGGACGTTTTCTTATAATTACACTAATCTTGTCGCCGAGCGGACGAAATCGATGTACTTTAACTGTTCCTCCATCTGTACGGAACGTGACGGCCGGCATGGTAAACATTTCACTCGCAATCGTCTCCGAAAAGTAGACTGATGGGATTCTCTTCGACGGTTTTGGGGAAACGACCACTGCATTGTGTGGCGTCATTCTGCTCTTTGCCAATTAATTTGTTTTTGTAACCTTTGAGAGACCGACTAGTGGAGCAAGGGCTATAACTAGTTAAATTTTCATAACTTAAATAGACAGTAGGTGGCCTCTCAATAATTAACATGTGTTGCTATGGCAGCGCAGGCAGGAGTATAGGCAACGTCAGAGATAAAAGTGTGCATTAATAAAAATAAAAGTGCGTCCAGAGCATTCTTCGTTTACTAGCGTTGCTTGGTAAGCAAAATATTTATTAAAGCTATGCATGAGATAGTATTATCCATTATCACATAGAACTGTAAAACCTCTTTCTATCTTTCTCCAATGCACACCTGTATATACTATTTATGCTAACGAGATCGAGCCGTGGGAATTATCAATTCAAACGAACAAAAAAATTTTGGTACACGACGTTTCTACGCCATGACCATTCTGTATTTTGACACACGTAGCTGCATAATATAATATAATCGTACAAGCAGAAAAATCGTGTTTCTCTTTTCATATTTGATCAAGGGATCACTAGTTTTGGTAAATTATACGGAATAGCTCTTTCATTTCTGTCTAAACTGTTCTTTTTCGCTTTAAGATCCACTAAGATCCATTACAAATATAACATTACGGCTATAACATTACAAATACTTTCCTACCTGTGTATTAAGCCTGATATTTATTTGGTCGTGACTTTCGCGATGACCGATGTTATCTTTGGCACGTAGATTTGTTGCCATTTAGGCGAGATACTGCAGCAATGATTAATATACTTTCCTAATATTGGCTTTACTGTGTCAATACCAGTCCAGACAAAAGCACTGCACTTAATATAAATGCTTAAGTGTAGGGCTTTATACTAGATTTAGATACCCAGGCTTCATTAGGAGACTTAAATAAACTTTGGTCTCATGTATTTTACACGTATAGCTATATAAATTCAAAGCGAGACTATCCGTGTCACGAAACTTGGTCATATTATAGAAATGACAGTTAGCATTCTGACTATAAATTAAATAAATTTGTACTGAACAAGTACTCGCGTAACTATATTGGCCTTCATGTTTCGGTAATAATTTGAGTTGCCAACACAAAATAAGCAACTGGCTCGAATTCAAAAGCATAGCCGTGCCCGTCTGTATCATTTGCTCTTGTGATTAGCGCGATTGAAAACACTACCCACTAAACTGCATGCTTTCACAAAGAGCAAAGATATTAGAAATATATTTAATCTACTTACGTGTGTATTGAAAAAAATCCAAAATCTGTATAGAGTTTGTGTGAATGTATCTTCAAAGCTTTCTCTGTCGGTATGTTTTGAGAGCAAGAATTTTCACTGGCAACATTTTTGCAAGTCATTACACGGGTCGTTGGTATATTTCATTGTGCGTATAAAAGGTTTAGTAGCAGGGGGTCAGTTTATTGCTTGTAATATTTTAAGCTTTTGTGGGTGGCAGGGTATAGTATGATCTAGAAATAATTTTATGACCAACAGCTACTACCAATTCTATTAAATAAAACTGGCTATATCTCGCTACAAACTAATCTTCGCTCGAAACGTTGAAACTTTTGCTACTGTTTTATTGAAATATTGAAAAGAGTTAAGCAATGATATTGTAGTACAATTAAGCTTAACTGATTCTAATATTTAAAGAGTAAATGCATGTCCTGGACAAACGATGATGAGAGTTGATGATAGTTGGCAAGCGAGACTTTTCATCAGAGAATTCACGAGAGCCTCATCAACTTCATCCCTGCCCGGTTAAACGGGAAGAAGAGTTGCATCTATTTTGCTGGATATTACCGCGCGTGCCGGTGGAACATGCAAAAAGATTCATCAACTCTCATTACAATTTAAACCTGCTCAAAATTGATGAGAGTTGATCAGAGTTGGTGGTCACTGAACGCGAACTCTCATTACTCTCATCAACACTCATCCTCGTTTCACCGGGGCTTAAATAAGCTACTCATAATGTTCAACTGAAAACAAATCAATGTCATACTTCCCGCACAGGCATTCAGATTTTATAAGGCAAAAACAAACATAGCTAGAAAACTCGTCCAATGCGTTAAGAACCTCTAGTAAGCATTTTTTTCAACTAAATATTTATCCAAAACAACACAAGCAAACGACGGACACCTGCATAAAAGTATTAATTGGATATTAAATTTAACTCCACTAACAACATTTGCTACAACATTAACAACAGGTGTGAAAGTTAAATACCCAAATCTATTTTAGCTAGTAACAAAAAGGCTGCAGAAGTTCGGGCAAGCAATCCCGAGTTTCCAGGTTCATCTTCGTTTTCGAGCTAGCAAAGGCTTCTCAAGTAATACAAAATGAACAAATTAAATTTTATGTTCATGCATGGATTGACCAGGTAAAATATTAGACATGTTTCCTGTCTGTGTAAATGAAGTCTTTGGACAAATTGCATTCACGAATTTATGTTGAACACTTCAATCTAGTGTCTTCATTAATATGACGTAATGTAGCTCCTAATATACTTGTCCGATGACGCCTTTCATCACAAAATAAGTGAACATGTGCAATTTATTGGTAAATAGCTATACTGCAATCCCTTTTGAAATAGGTTTTAAGCCGAATGCTCATGCTTTGAATGGGGATGACTGTAGAAATGTACGACTTCGTCGCTCGAGTATAAAAACCATATTGCATCTTTAGATCGCTCCTGATGACTCCACTAAAACCAGGGTGTTGAAATTATCGATCGTGAATGCAATTTTGCTTCGTTTACAATGTTTAAAACAGCGAAATCATAACAAATTGTTTGTGTCCTTGTGGATAGTTCTTCTAAATAATCGATAATCCACAATCATGATTTCGCTTTGATTTCAACATTAATATGTTTGATTAGCGATTGTTAAAATTTATCTTCTTAATCTGTTCACCGTTATAGGCATCTCTACAGACACGACAGCTTTTCAACATGTTCATATAGAACACGAGACATATCAAGCTTCTTCTCGAGACAGACGTCAAGTCAAATTTCTAAATCTTTCCACTTTCTTGCACCTCGCATGCAATAATAACATCTAAACGAACTGCTAAACCACCTAATTTGGTGACCACAGACTTGACCTGTTATGGGCAACTTTACAGACACGATAGTCTTTCAACATGTTCATGAACAGCGAGAGACAAATCAAAGCCCTGTCCTTGAGACTGTCGTTTTGAAAGCGCAGTCAACTTCCTAAAAGCTTCCACAGTTCTAGCATCTCGCATACCATGGATCTTTTGACAAACCTTAAAGACCTCGTAAGCATATTCCGTTGCAATGGAAATCTTTTGATCCGCAATGTAGACCATCATCAGGTTATGTAAGCTTGTGATGACTTCAGGATTCCATGACGTCACAGAATGGCGCTGTCGGATGCGAAGAGCCTGAGTATGACAATCCTCCGCTGCTGCCAAGTCGCCTAAGAAGATTAGAAAACTAGAGGTTAAATTTATGAACTGATTCAATGTCCTTTTCTAGTATACATAGTGTTCGAGTATACAGTCGAAAAGGCAAGGAAAAAACCGAAGTTTCGAGATAGCGGGGGTTCGAGAAAAAAGAGTACAAATGATGGAAATGTTATGGGGGGGGGGCAAATCTAGGGGAATTAGGTTGAAGTTGTTCGGGATAAGCGAGTTCGACATAGCGGAGTTGTACTGTATAAGTAGCATTCATGAGAAAACGTTCTTGGTTCGGGTCGTAACTACCTAACATATCATTTACAGTATAGTACAAAGACTAAAACAAGGATGGTCTGCTGGTATATGCGTTACCTTATTCTATTTCTCATATTTATGGTAATTTGTAAGAATATCTATGTCTATAGTGTCGTCGGTTTATGTATTCATGGCAAGCTGAGCGTCTATGTGCGAGGCCGTATGAAAAGCAAATCGATTAAATTTCTATTTTTCTCTTTAAACTTCTCGAAAGTCCTGTACCTACCATCTATCTGTATCAATGGTATTTGAAACATGTTTAACATACAGATTTTAAATAAAACCTAGTGCGTACTGATCAAATTAAAGTCATTGCATTTCTCACGAAGATTTATCATAAGTCATAGTTCCCTGAATTGATTGGATAAAGCCTCTGGAAGCCATGAAAGACATATTGAAGTGAATCATCACTGAAGAGTAAGTTATACTCTTTGCACCCCAATCAAATTTCAAAGATTTGATCTCATGCATGATCTTGTAAACCCGAAACAAATTAAATTTATATAATCGTATGCCAACTAGTCACAAACATAAGTTTGGAGATGCATTTATTCCTTTATTTCGGCTCGTGAATATACATTGAATGATGCAAAACGGTCATTACTTATTAAATAGAAATAGAAATACCTTCATCGTAGTAGACTTCACCAAGACTGTTAAATGAGCATGCTACCTCCAGATGTTCCTCACCATAGACTTGCTTTCGTATACCTAACGCTTTGTTATGATACTTCCGTGCGGCAGATAGTTCCCCCAGCTTGTGACATATAACCCCGATATTATTCAGACTATCAGCAACATCCGGGTGCTCGTCGCCATAGAGACGCTGACGAATCTTCAATGCACGTTTGTGGATAGATATTGCACCACATAGGTCACCCTGTTCGTGTGAAATCTCAGCAATATTATTAAAGCTGTTAGCCACGTGGGGAAAATCCCAACCGTAGTTTCGACCTTTAATCTCCAGTGCTTTCCAGTAGTAATTCTTCGCGGTTGCTAAGTCGCCACGCTCATGGTACACTCCACCGATGTTGTTGAGACTGGTTGCTGTCGTGATGTGGTCGTTGCCATGGAGCTGTTTGCGGATTGCTAGAGCACGATAGTGCAACTCCCTGGCTCGATCGAGATCGCCTAAAATTGAATTTTGGTTTAGTTAGAATGAAAATTGGATGAGAGATTTACAAAAGTTTATCTTGCTTTCCCCGGCTGAACAGAACTAAATGCGTAAAGGCATGTTCACACGATCAGATTTATCGGATCAGTGTGAATACCATGAAAGTGACCTTTCGAAAGTCGGATTCGTCAGGCTGAAAAGTTGGGTCGAAATACAACCACCTCTATTTCCATCCGACATATACGCAGACCTAAACAGGTCACGCTAGGGCCTGATCGCGGATTAAACACCGGTAAAATCGGATCGTCTGAACGGATCAGATAAATCAGATGGTGTGCACAAGCCTTAATAGGTGCATGTATAATCAATACATGATAGACACCGTGCCTTGTTTGCATTCTGCTGCCAGGCAAATTCCGATTACAAAAAGAAATATGTTCTGCATTGTGATTAAACAATGCATATCACAATAACAAGGCTCTCTTAAGACCTGATTCCACGGCGAAATTATTCGCGAAATTTTTCGCGAGAAATTGTGTCTGCAGAATACGGATGGCTGCACATCAGTGATTCTATTCAATTTCCCCACTTTTTTCGCTTTCGCTGTGAGTAGAGCTAACTTCTACTCACTCGCGAAGCGACATTTTTTCGCGTTTCGCTGAGAAAAAACACTCGTGGAATTAATCAGACCTTTAGGAGCTAAAAAGGATTCGCCTGCTAGAGGTTTCTTCTCGCAAGGCCAGGGGGTGTAAACTTGACTGGCGGAGATATGCAATCTCTGAGTGCCCTTTAATTTAGTTTCTGTTTTATGCAGAATTTTCAGCACACATTTTCACGCTCTAAATTTCGAAGTGTTCAGCGTGTAAATTTACACAATTTCGGTGTAAATGGGTAAATTACACCTCTGAAGTATAAAATCACCCTTCGAGGTGTATTATTACATTGTGATACCTCAACACTTGTTAGGTGTAAAGCGTTAAATTAGTCTTTTAGCACTAACTTGGTGTAAATATACACCAGAAGTCGGAAGTTGAGAGAAACACGAGTAATGATGTCTGTTCCATATCCAGTTTCACTATGTTGTTCTTCTAAATCTAAACTACATGCAAAAGCAGCTGCAGTGGTTATATTACGTAATATTCCGACGAATCGAAAAAATTATGAAAGGTTTGCTTGGCGATAAATACATATAAATATACAGGGTATGCCTTTTGAAATGAAGCCTTTGCTTGAATTTGAATGTCTTATTACTATGCTGAACTAAGTTAAACAGAATTGAATTTTGTGAAGTTATTTAAACGCTTTTGAATTATGTACTGATTTTGCTCGAGCTGACGGTGTGACTGATTAGTAATGTGACCATTTTTGTGCAGTCACTCTCCTTTTATAATATTAGAAGCTATTTTAAATTCCCAGGAGTAGAAAATCTTGTACTTAACAAGAATAGACTTATTTATTAAGGTCTCGTTTTTCAATACACCCTGTATTTTACGCTTCCGTGGGTTCAGCATAATGCTCAGGCATTCAAATTATTACAATAGGAAAATTTCAAAAGGTATACTTTTTTTCGGGACACACTGTATAGCCAGTTCTGTCAATTGAATCAATCTGTAAGCTGATATAAAGACCTGATTTCAGGCCAGCGCAAATTTGATAAAATTCTCCAGTACATTTCGCATGGCTGTTGCACAAAGATTATATTTTTGAATACTCTAAATTTCTAAATTCTTGGAAAGCTAAAAGAGTGAGACTATAATACCAAAGAATAATCCGTGTGCAATATCCATGCAAAAGTATTCTGTCCTGAATCACGCCATTTACTGCGTTAAAGCTGTAAAAAGACTGCTTGACACTACAGTTTTTACCACAGAACGACCCTGAAGGGGATTGAAACTACTCTTTTGAATTTACAGTGTACACTTACGAAATTCACCTTACCTTGCGAGAGACACACCAGACCCAAGCTGCTCAGACAACTTGCAACATCCTCGCTAACATTACCACGTGAAACCGCCTTCAAAAGCTTCAATGATTTACTCAGGTACTTGCATGCATCATCCATACTTCCCGTTAAACGTAGAACATTCCCCAAACTGTTCAATAACTGCGCGTATTCAGGATGAGAAATGTCGTTTGATCTTTCGAAAATTGAAATTGCCTTTGTGAAACACCGAACTGCCGAGCTATAGTCAACCAGAACGCAGAGGAATACTTTTCCTAACTCATGATGAAGACTCCTCTGTTCCTTGTACTTGGGAAAGCCGAGATCAAGCAAAGCTAAGTACTGCATAATTTTTGGCGACATAAGTTTGAATACTCTACCAATAGCAGCATCGTGTGTGTTTGAAACACAAAATTTGCATAGTTTTCTTAAACGATGGATCATTCGTTCTGTCCTTACAACTGGGGCTAACAGATCACATAATAGTTTATAAATGACTCCATTAATGACAATGTTATCATTACCACACACGCGTATAAGTGGTGAATCTCGGAGTGTCAGTTCAACTTCTCTTTCTGTAATGTTCAATCCACTTGCAAGAAATCGAGTGACAAAATCAAGAGACAGATACGATCCTTTTGCTAAGATGAGCAAATGAAAACACTCTTCCAAGACATTACTTCGTTTGATAACCGTCTCAATAACAGATTCCAGCGTAGAGCGGGTGGTTTCATCTAATGCTGAAATATAGTAAGGCCATTCTTCTTCATTATATCGATTCTTTATATTTTCCAGCATTTCCGCCCATGTATCGACAACGGACTTTTTCTTCTTTGCCGACAGTAGCTTCACCCGTTTTGCCGCTGACACAAGAAGAGCCGGTTGGAACTCCAATTTTTCTGATACAAATTGAGCAAGATCTTGCGGAATATTACCAGCAAGTAGCGAGAGTAACTGCATTGATTCAGTTGTGGTCAGTTTGTCGAGAACAACAGGAACGGAGCACGGATTGTCCGTAACCAAAGAGCGATCTGGTGTGGTAACGATTATCTGTCCGGTACCTAGATATCCAGAACAAAAGATATTAATATGAATAAACTATATTAAACCTTTTTAATACAGAAATTAAAAAGGATAAGGCCAGGTATCCCGTATCCGTATTTGAGAGATGTCCGAAATACATTATAGGTCGACAAAATGACATGACTCTTGAAACATAGCTGACAAGGCTCATGTGATCAGTGCCTAAGACAGGCCCATTGAACGAATACGAATAACGAATTTGTAATTGCTAAGGCAAGTGTTCGGTTTATTGAAGTAGCATACTGCATCAATCAACACACTGCTTCAAAAGTAGCAGCATAGTGCTTCAAATCTAGATAGAATGTTCTTTCATCACCACTGCGAAATAAAGAGGTTATGCTTATAAGTGTTTGCATCCTTGGGCCCAGAATTTGCATTCGTTGTCTGTATTAGAGTGGGTTTTTATTATAGGTATATTTCAAAGACTATTTAACATGTAAGTAAGTGGACTGTGCTAATCATCCTTACTTGCAGCTGAGAGCTGACTACTGAGCTGAGTTCCGAAGAACGCAGCTCGACTTGATCGAGTCGATAGCTTATTAAAGGCGCCCCTGGCTGTAACCATAAGTCTGATCAGGGAGCACAGCTAGGACGCAAGGGTTAGTTTACGGCTTATCCAAACCCATCCTGTAAACATTCACTCTGGGTGGAAACCCGAGTACCTCGGTAGAGTGTTGACTGACTCCTTTTATATAAATGTTATGAGTCAGCAGCGAGAATCTCAGAGGTGAAAGGCGCTTGCTCTGATGACTGAGTCACCGAAGAAAGTAGTCGGAGCATTGGTGTGACAGTTACTAGAGTTCGACTGTAATTGCATGGTAGTCTAAGCTGTCGTATAGCGGGCAATGACTTTTATTTCCCTTCCAAGATTATAAATAATTTCACAGCATCATAGAAAAATAACCTCTTCTACGAATGAATCACCTTGAAACGTTTGGATGCTGTACGTTTCACCAAGATTTTAAATCAATATCATCACTTAATACAATGTTAGCACTTTGGGCCTGCTCGAGCGTCGAAGTGTTTACTTGTCGTCGATCTTTCTGTCCGCTCGCATTGGCTTGGCCATGTGGGGTCCGACGTCCGAGACAAACCTTTGATGATATTACTTATGTTTTTGTATATCGTATTATATCAAGGGACAGTTGGTGGAATGTAATCGAAATTTTAACGTGTATCTGGTCCGCGCAGTTGCGTCCTAAGCGACGCCGAGGGCCGAATTATTTTCAAGGATTGGATATTAGCTAAAGACCGAGTTGGAGGTTTTGATATGATATCTGAAATTCCCGCCAATGACCGAAAACCTCATCCTCTAAGCACGAGTTACATAATGGATGTGTTTACGACGGTTTCTAATGCTTCTATTTGTTTGTAGTATTTTGAAAAACACAACTTCCATGCCACAATCACACTCGATTACATATGCATGGCCATTGTGCATTCCGCGCTTAGAGGTCGAGATTTTGCCATTTCGAGTTTTGCCCTTGACAGGACAACGTCAATTCAATCAGCTGTATATGTAGTAGAAGTGTATAATTGCATACTTAATATAAATAAAGATTATATTAACTATTGTTATATTTACCTTGATCTCCAGGTTGAGGAAGATAACTGGTCAACAATTCCCTGGTTTCCTCCATTACTTCATCTAGAATGATTACCCATGATGACAACCCTGATAATATTTCCTTTACGAACAACGAAAGCATTTCAATTTGGGATGTTAGCGACGCCTTTTGAAGAGAAGGGAAGTTAACCTGGTAGAATCCCAACCTTTGTGCAAGTTGTTTTAGGGAGGAGGCAAATGTTTGGATACAATTGCCCTGAATCGTTGCAACGAGAGACCTTTGCTTCGATAGAGCGTGACCTATCTGTCTGGCACATTCTGTCTTTCCAGATAAAGGTTCCCCGATAATATACACCGATGTTATTTTATCATCGTGCATTATTTGTAGATTATTTAATGTCTTGATAACCTCGTCCACTTGGTGGCGTTGAATAAGAGGATGATTAGGTTTGTCAGGTAAAATCACAAAAGGAGCAACAGATTTGTTCTTTTCCAATGACAGGTCAACTATATTGGAGTAGTCATAGTCATCATCGTTGTCAGTAAGGCAGGTTTTGTTCTCAAGATTCAACACCCTATCTTCAAGATTACAAATCCTTTTATCCAACTCAGACTGTGCGATCCTTTCAGATTCTAGTTTTTCTTGCAGTTCATAGACTTCATCGGTGGAAAATGAATTTTGATTTTGAACTCTTTTCACTGGAGACGTATCACGACGCAGTCCAAGAAGAGCTTGGAGTAACTTATTCAAGATGACCTGAAAATCTGATGAAGTCACTTCGCCTTTGTTCACGTGAGCAAATGACTCATTCCTAAATACTCGTAAACTGTTTACGTGCTCACGAATTTCACGATCTATGTTCCCACCAATTGATGTAGAATAGAGAAGCGCATAAAAGAGCATCGTGCAATCCCACAACTCAATGTCTCCATTTCCCATGTGATTCAACATTTCCTTATTGCGCTTTTTGTTTGTGTTTGACTCCATTGAAACAAAGTCTTGACCATTTTTTGGATCATTACACCAAGGACCATATTGTCTTGAGAACAGTAAGTTCCACTGTTGAATAAATACCTCGCGCAGTTCACAAGGTAGAACGTTGGTGGCCAGATGGCAGACGCGAAAGAAATTAAGTTGATCTTTGTTAAAACAGCGTCTATCTTCTCCCATGCTTTAAGCAGATGTTTTGCGTCCGTATCTAAAATGTATAAGCAAGCAAAAATGTAAACAGGAACAGGGTGTATAAAAAAAAGGTAATTGAAAATGTTATCGCGCACATAATATTTAGTTTATAGGTTTACCTTTTTATACAAATATGGATTATGCTTTTATCTGTCTAAAAATAACATCTTTGTGTCACTGAGATCAATAATGGCCCAATACGATCCGATAAAAAAAAGGAGTCGAAATCACATTTTCTCACCTATGGGAATTAAACGTCCTTCGAATTTTCGACCATTTGCCCAAATGATGTTTGCCTATTTGGTAAACGTTCATCATTGCCATTTAAGTCTGAAAACTTCCTATCTCGTATAAAAAGTTTCAGCCACCAAATTTGTTAAATCGCGATCTTAAACCTTTTTTAAATTTATCAAGACTTCCTAAATAGCCCGTGGATTACGACATCTTATTAAAATTGTTCAATTTAAATCCGAAATGAGAATTATTTCTATAGGCAGACAATAGCCTTACACTCAATTTCAATGGTGGAAAAATGCGTTTTCACCGGCAATTTTAATCGTATCGTATTTGGCCATTTTTTATCGCAATGATATATATTTCACAGCTAAAATATTGATCTTTATTGGTATGAAAAAAGTAAATCAATAAATTAAATAATAAAGGCAGGACAACATGCTAAAGTTGGATATTTTTATACACCCTGTATATGAATGTCTTCAATGAATGAATTGAAAGACTATCTGGGAAGGAAATGAAGGCGCTTAATGTTCCACAAAAAGGAAACTTGTGTAATATACACTAATACAAATACACTCGCACACTTATGACTAACATTTTATGAAGACTATGTAGAGTATATAACGAGGAAGGTTAATGATAGAATTGGGATCTGTTTTTGTTCCCACAAGGCTGGTGTCGCATTGACACGACATTGTGCATGGGTTGCTAGTTAACCAGCGGTAACGAAGTATAATATCAGATAGGTTTTCGTTCGCTACTCTGGGTAACGTTTAAGTAAATGAATTGAATCCCCGACCACTTCGACACTCCAGTCTATATTGTCTTCATCACGGGCGATCCAAAGTCGCAACCTAGCTCCTTGGAGAATGACGTCATTGGCCAGCAAAGTGAACAAACTAATGTTGGGGGAAACAGTCTTAAAGCAGAGCTAGATCTCATTTATTTGTTTACAAATGTTATATTTGCTCATGCCCTCAAAGCTGCCAAAAAATGACTAAATGACAGGATATTGCTTATCACAAAGAACATGCATCATCCTTGCTTGTGGAAAATAATATTGACCTTCAATAAAGCATATATTGTGTTTGAAGATATTAATTATCAGCAGGTTTTTGGAACAGCGACGAGCTGTCCGATATTGGCAGTAATTTCTAATTTAGTGATGGAAGATGCCTAACAAAGAGCTCTAGCCCCTCCAGCGGCAGCCCTTTGGTTTTAGAAGGGATTAATCCGTGTGTTATTTCACGCATGGTTTTTCGCAACGAAGCCGATATTCTATTCCATCATTTGGATTCCATTGAGTTAGTCTTTGAATTTTTAGCATGACATGAAAACAACCCTTTTGTGAACGCCATAGAAATTTGAAAGTAAATTGGAAACTCGCGTTTATCCCAGGATTCTCATCACCCATAATGGCAATAAGCCATAAAAATCTGTGGCGAGAACTAAATTTCAAGGGGCTAAATATTTACAATCAAGCATGCAATTATTTTAGGGCTCATGAACGTGTATATTCACTGTATAGACGTCTTAAGGTTACGAAACACGTTCAGAGGTTCAAAAATAATCTTGAATATCTTCATGCAAATATGGCGAAAACTAAATTTTGCTAAAATGAAAACTCTTTGAGATATTTACATTTCAAATTTGGTTAAAAGATTTTTGCGCGAAATACGGGCGTATGTGTGTTGTTACAGGTTGTAAACGCTGGGTTTCAAATATCCAGGTGGTCATGGCGTTTTGGTCGGTGTTTGTCGCAATATCAAGCAATCTGCAAATTTTAATGCGTGAAGTAGAATCCAAAACTTCGTGGCGAGTGTAAAAAGCATGAAGTCCGAAGAATCCTCAAAAGTAAAAAATCCGGAAAAGTAAAAAGGATCCATCACAATTTGCGCAAAAAGGGCGGAAAATCCACCAAAAAATCCGCGGATTTTAAAAGTCCGAAAAGTCCCGTGCACTTTTTTTTAGTGAAATATGGCCCTCGTGTACTACATCTGGTCAAAGTTTGAGCTAAATTGGTTAGAAACACGCAACATGACTCGTAACCTTTAAGGGAAACACAAACGTTTATTCAACAGTTGTTTAAACCGACGGTTTCTACGAACCCAAAAATACTCGGAGGGTGATACTTTTTATAAGGATTATGCGGTAGTTTTATTCATTAAAGGTGTTACGTCACCAAGGTGTTAAGTAATTGCAAATTGAAGATCGGCTTAAAATCCTTTCAAACACTGGGCCATACAAATTCTCATGGCCAAAAGATCCTTTTCATTGCAAACTGAAAGCACATACTGTATACTGTGTAGAAGGTTTAGGTGGATGGATATTTCCAGTGAAATATTATATACAATATTTTAGACCTGAACGGGAACGGCTGCGAAAAATGCAACTCTAAGTCCTCCGACAGGAATTGAATCTGCGGTCCTGCGATTCCGGTGCAGCGCTCTGACCACTGAGCTACAGAGTCCAGTTGCCAAGCGTTAACCACAAGTTCATGTATATATATAGATGCGGGTACTGCGGGTTGTGATAAGGTAAATTGTAATTAACCACAAGTTCATGTATATATATATATAGATGCGGGTACTGCGGGTTGTGATAAGGTAAATTGTAATTTACCTTATCACAACTCGCAGTACTCGCATCTATATATATACATGAACTTGTGGTTAACGCTTGGCAACTGGACCCTGTAGCTCGGTGGTCAGAGCGCTGCACCGGAATCGCAGGGCCGCAGGTTCAATTCCTGTCGGAGGACTTAGAGTTGCATTTTTCGCAGCCGTTCCCGTTCAGGTATAAAATATTGTATATAATATTTCACTCGAAATATCCATCCACCTAAACCTTCTACATCAATTTCAATTTTGTATACTGTATACCATGCGGTAACTGCGAGAAGTGTATAATTCAAAGAGAACACAAAAAAGCGGGTTTCAACTTCAGATGAGGCGAAATCAGCGTTGGCCGATGACGTATGTGGTTGTGTGGGAAGACACTAACAATCGTTATGGCGAGAGACGTTTCCTGAAAACGTGGCAGATATCTCGCTTTAAACAAGCATGAAGGATTGAAGGAACTATCTCCCACAAGAGTATATCCACCTATTTCTCTGATGACGTCATTCAATGTTCAAGAATCATTCATTATAATACACAGTACTAACCTATCAATACTAATCTATCGTAAGTTTAGTGACGATATTAATGTCCGTTTACACTACTCTCAGAAATTGTTTTGCCCTGCTAGGACTACCCAAATGGATAAATTAAAATGTAGTGTATATAGAACAATCTTTGAAACAAATCCCCAAAGACATCTGGGTGAACATGATTTAGAACATATAATGAAAATAGTGAAACATTCCGAAACATTGCACCTTCAAAATTCAAGACATGGATCAAAATCAAGATAAAATTTTTATGGTTATTTTTCGACGCTATTTCAAAGCCTTCTTCAGACCAACTGACTATAATTTAAAAAAACTTAAGTTCTTATTGGGGCGAGCCTGAGCGAGCCCAACTTTTGTGGCTAATCGAGCTCAAGCGCAGTGCATACGGTGCATACGTGTGCGTACGTACACGGCACTGCAGTGATTAAACCCCACCGGCTTTTCGCCTCTTCTTATGTTGCAATGTATAGTTTTCAATCAACAAACGTCCCGGAACTTCTGGCAAATTGTGAGTAAATCCCACCGGCTGTTTTGTGAAATTGACAATTTTTCATGCGATGAAATATATTCTTACATGCGATCGGCCACATTTATGTAAATGAAACTCAAAAGGAGCCACTAATCGGACAAATAACAAATGGATGCATGCATGCTGATTAATGATATAACAAAAGAAACTGTCAAGACAACAGATGTTTCTTTAAAGTTTAGATTGTAAATCGTATACAGTAGTGTGCACATGTCAACAACAGTGGCCAGTGTCATATAAACGTTTCAAATCGGTTTATACCCGTTTTCAAAATTGCGTGACCAGTCTACAAGTAGGTTTTATATAAACTTCATTTGTGTGATTTGCTGAAGAGATATTATTACCTTTAAATTGTAACAATCATAATATAGAATTTGACAAACAAGAGATTGAAGAAATAGATTTTCCTGTTCGGCTTTTATTGTGATTGTTAATTCAAGCTTTTAGTTTCTATTTCTAACTTTATTTCGGTTTAACATCATTGGTTCAATCTAAGCATTGAATTTAAAAAATTTTTTGTTTACATCTTGTATTCTTAGATCGCGTGACAAACACCACAGGCATAGAACTATATACGACGCAAAGTTTATTATATTTCTCTTGCTATTGTCATTTTCATTTCATTTACAGTTCTGACTTCTGACACATTTCTAGCAGCGTGAGCGTATCCGATTTTTCATCAAACTATATAGCATCAATATTACTTGCTGCAATTGTATAGCGCTTTCTCGAAATTTCTGAAAATGCATGTTCATATTATATAAAGCCGTAAACAGATATTATACACAAGTCACAAATCGTGCGAAAATGAGCACTGATTCATAGTAAAGTAACAAACTGACACATGTTTTAATTTGCTCGCATCTTATTATTGCTCTTGCTCAGGCTCGCCCCACGATGCCTGGTATCTCCCTAGTAATTTAGAATGATGGATTAGTGTAAATGTGTTTTACAGTACACTACTGCATGTATATATAATCATTTGTAGAAGAAAACAGCCGCATAAAATATGAACATTTGTATATTTGACAAATTGTTAAGATTTAAGGAAAACCCTTCTTGAAAGGCTAGAGGAGTACACGTGTATTGTAAACCCGCACAAGTTGTGTAACAAACTTGCAGTAGATTTGTGCCAACGCTCTTGCAACAACTTGTTATCAGGATGTGTTGGCAATGTTTCTCCCCAGCTTGTTGACATTACTTGACAACTTGCTACTGCAGTTACTCCAACAACTTGATATCTAACTGCAATTTAACAACTTTTAAACAAATTTTGAGTTACAACTTTGTAGCAACTTGTTAAAATGACAGTATTGTTACAAATTACAACTGTTTTACGAACAAAAGAAAATGCTTTTCTGTAATATTGCTTGTTATGCATGCAATTAGCAATGCTTGGAATAGCCGGTTAAACTTTTGCCAAACTTCTAGTTCATATTTATATATTTATCTTTAAGTTCGCGAAAAAGTTCATTTGCATTTCAGTCCTGCCCTTTGAATGCGGGAAACAACTACGACATTTTTATCGCTGTATTTGCCCTTTTGCCGTTCATGTCTACTTGTGTTGTCTTTTGATCTATATTGGACATTAAAACTGTTCAATTTTGCTTACATTGTTTCGGCAACAAGAGCGGAGAATAAAAACCAAGACATATTTTTGGATAATTTGTTGAGTCTTTTACTGTAGGTTTGTTGCTTCATGCATGTTTGTCTTGGTTTTCTTTGCAATCGCATAATTGAATGAAACGTACGAGAATCTAACATTGTAGATATGACGTCATATCTACATGTAGAGAACTATTATTTGCAGGTGTGACGTCAAAATTACAAATATCAAGATTTATTTGTAGACCAGCAGCCAATCAAAACCGATAATCAAGGTTAGCTTGAGGGCTTTCCAGTCCCACTATGTAAATTCGTTTGAATTCATTTTTCTCATGGAAGTTGATTATGTGAAGGTAATCAATGTACAATAGAGAATATACTGAAATGAAAGGAGTGTGTCGCAAAGTCTTATTGCCAGTATAAGGGCAGTATTATTATTTTATTATTATTATAAGGTTAAAAGCTTAACAAAACAAAGCTAAAAGCCATGTTACACGGCGCAATTTCTGCTCCAACTTGCCTCAACCTAATTTCCGCACAGAGCCATATTATGTAGAAATATACATGCAGCGAAATATAATGAACGTGGTCCGCGTTTCACTCCACCGATATTATCATTGTCAATCATTGCTCACTCATTTCCTTTTATGCAACAAAGAACGAAAAATCTGCAAAGCAAAACGAGATTCATTCTTATAATTTCTCTGTGAATATACTTTTAGCTATAATATCACTCGGTGAATCTGTGTCCGAGATTGTGTTTACTTACAAGTTGCAGCGAAAATTGCTTTACACATACAATCAAATATCGCACTTAATGGTACATTCTTCAATACAATGCACAAGTCAAAATAAGGCAACATAGACTACAGTATGAAGTGTAGCTTTGCATATCCATATTCCATTACGCCGCAATTCAAAACATAGACATTCCCAATTTATGGGCAATATCGTAACATTATATATATATTATACTACCTGTCCAAAACACGGGTCGTCGCGGTGCGGGCGATACCATTTGGTTTCTAAAAATCTCGATATTGGCGATAGATTCAGTTGTCAACTAAAATTGTCATCTCATCAGAGCTTGTGTCTAGACACCCCTGGCATATTGTCGTCGGCAATGGCATACATTATTATTTAGGGAAGCAAAGTAAACCAATGCAAATGTAGGGAAACATTCGCCACTGAAAGCAAGAAATCCAATTGGGTCAAATATATTATGTAATATGTGAAATTTAAACAATCAAAAGTATACTGTGAGAGATAGGCAGTTTAATCCATAATGAATAGGCCTTTGTACTTATCACCATTACATGACAGCATGTACATGCACTGTCGCGTGCTTCATTTGGCGCTGATATTCATTTAATATTACACTATCATATTGTATGGAAAATCAAACCAAGGTTTTCGTGTGTAACAGTATCTTACTGCTGTAAAATGTTCTTTACAAAAAGATAAATATAATATCACAGTAATAGAATACCATTCAATGTTGGAAGCCGAATTCATATACACTATTACACTGTAAACTTTCCCTGGGCCTTGAACTATATAATATACCGATTTATTCAATTACCACACTCGACATATCTCTTAAGCTATTTCAAAACAACTAAATGCTTTAATAGTAGTCGAAAATAGACAAAATATGGACTGTCTATAGAGTTGATATCCAAATATAATTATGTTATAACTCTATTACTGAGTATAAAGGCAATACAGACACGCTTGACTAACAATACAATGAAATTGCTTACCATAACAATGTCACAAGCAACCTTCCAGACACAAAACTCGAAGTCTTATATTCGGTAGATTTCTAAATTTTATTCCATTTCTTTAATACAGCCAAAGTCAAACAACTTCGACTATCATGTCAAAATGTGCCAGACGAATTGAGCAATTATGCGAAGCTATAATATTTCATACTGTTTGGACCGGATATCTTGGTATGGTATGTACAATATACTGGATTGACGACTGTGGATTAACTTTGCAGGTCACTGACTGAAACTCAGATTATGTATCACACAAGTATAACATTCCGTATTGCACAAAAAAATATGAACCACGACAATTCAATATAAATATTAGACGAGTTTACACAAATGTACCTTTTTTTCCTTTTTGACAATGCAACATGTATTCTCTCAGACGACGATTTGTAATAAAGTTGAAAATGTTTGCTCAGCAAGTTCGTCATGTTTAATCTATTGTATTATTGCATATCATCTCACTATTAAAGTATTTTTCTCAAATAATTTCCCAGTCAATTTAAACTGATATTTTGCCCAGTCTTTAAAAGTAAACTGATCATCCTTATTCCATATTACGCAATATATCTCATGCGATATATTCCCAAATTCTCTATGCGATAATTTTTATAGTCAGAATATTTCGGCTAAATTACTTAAATGGAGATTACTTTCTCTGGATCTATATGTATTAAGTCGGTTTATTCCTATTACTTTTAAATGTCAATACACTATAGACAGTACATATTATTTTAAATCTGTAAAATTAAAGCGAGGAATTAAATGAATAAGCTATGAAAGAGAAAAAATGTGAATAGAAATGTGTGAAATATATAAAGGATGGAAGGATATCCAATATTCCGAGCCTGCCTACAAAACTAAAAGCTCTTTTCCACTCATCGCAAAACCTACTCGCAAACTCGCTACGAGTTCTTGCATGTTTAATGCTCAAAATTAACTGTTGAGCATTGTGATTGGATGAAAGTACTCGCAGTTTGCGAGTTGGTTTTTGCGACGAGTGGAAAAGAGAAGCAAAATTTCAGTCCTCGCCTCCTCCTCGTCTCTCGGCGCAGTAGTCACACAATGTCATTCCGGTGCCACCAGCCACCACCCGTTTTGGTTTATTATTTATTTTATTTGCCGCGGCAGCGCGGGTAAAAATAATTCAAAAATGTTGATTTCCCGCCGCGAGCAAAAAACCACTCACCAGACGTGCGAGGACTGGAAATCCGTCTTTAAGTTCAAGGCAAGTTTCTTATAACTTCCAGACGCAGGGGTCTCCCTGATTTTTTCAGGTAGTTTGATCGATCCTACAAACCCGCAGCATATTGATTATCCATACCTACATTTGAACCAGGCTTTAAAGTTGAGTCCACCGATACAGGATTTCAGTCTTTAGTTCGTCTCTACCCGGATATCTCACTATAGCTTGGCATTTCCCGAATAATTAGCTCTGTCAATAGTGGTTGGTTAGCACTTGAAGAAATACGGAAACAGGTGTAAAGTAATTGAGATATTAATAATATATGCCTATGATTTGAAGTACTTCAAAAGCAAGCATGCATAGTTTATACGGTAATTAATTTATAATATTGATTACAACGGGCAACTATGAAGTTTAAAGAAATCTGAAATGTTATATTGTTATTCATGTATTATTATTCAGTTCATGGACTTTACGACTTATATTTGCTTGGTAAGCAGTTTTCGTTTCCGTACACATTCATTAGTGTCATAATACCAGATGAAATGCGGATAAAGGTAAAACGCAGATTGCGGACGGACAGATATGACGAGGGGATAAAAGGCGAGTGTGAGGCGAAAGCGCGGACGAGAGGGTATTTCAATTCGCGTAAAGCAATCGTTTTGTATAGATAAATAGTTGCTTTGTTTAAGCACAATAATGGCTACTATGTTGATATTGAAGTGGAAAATCTAAGTTGTTGTTTTGCTGACTGACAGCTCACGAATTATACGACAACGTTAAGATCAGAGCAGGGCCTTTTTTAAGAAATCGTTAGTGGGGGGGCCATCATCGAAAGGGGACGTAACAGATAGGTGGTGTATTACAGGTGTGGGAAGGTGAAGGGGGGTGTGGGGGTCCTCCCCCAGAAAATTTTTGTATTCTTGAGTCTCTGTGGCCGTTGATTGTGGCTGAGACAATTTTTGATATATCCCGCCAGGTTTTGTTGTGCGAATACCATAACTTTCCCCTTCCTTGCTTATACTTTGGACAAAAAGGGACCTTCACTAGGTGGGCCAAAATAGCTTACTGGGGGGGCCAACATGGGGGCTGGGGGGGCTTTGGCCCCTCCAGTACATTAGTTAAAAAAGGCCCTGGATCAGAGTTCTTGTTGGAGAGATCTACCACATACCGCTGTAATGACAATAGCTGCCATTTTCATCAAAAAGTTCCATTCCCTTCGTTCTCTTATTGGAAGCGATTTCAAGGACGAGACGTCTTCTAAAGACGCATATTTGCCTATCACAAAACTTGCACATGCTTTCAATTCCTGCTCGAGACGTGTCTGAAGATATTCTGGAAGAGAGTGGTATATCACATCATTGTAATAAAGTTCAGATAAGATAAGATATAGTGTTTGAACTTTGAACGATATTCTTGCGCATTCTGAAAGGTACGATTTTTTAAGTTTTCTCAACGTCGCAAGGGTGCAATAGGAAGACGAAGCAGTATACTTAACATTATCTTCCCATTTCAAATTTCAAATTTTCATTTAAATCCTCTAGCTAACCATTTCAATCTTTTGGAACCAGAAGAGGATTGTTGCAAAGGACCAAGGCCCCAAAACCTTCCCATCTCTCGCGATGTTAACTTGCCAATACAGAATAAAGGAAAACGCTAACCTAAAGCAAAAAACAACCGCAGCGAAAAAACTGTAGTTCGACAGTAAAGAAACAGGCTTTGGATCTTCAAACAAATTGTGTTAAACGCAAGGTTGAAACCACTAGTGTGAAACCAACTTCATCTACAAACTCATGTGAGGACCAAACTTGTAAAAACAATGTTAATTGACATTTATAAGATAAACAATGATTATCTTGCCAAACCCAACATGTCGGAACAGAAAGAAGCCCCAGACTTTGAAATGACGAGAGTAAAAGAGTTAAAAGACTAAATCATAGAGGAACGGGGTGTGCCTGTTTCAACATATATAAACCAGGATCTTATTCATTTAGCACATTCTTTGCATGATATGGATGGTAGCATAGATTTCGCGACGATTTCATTGAACAGGTCCTAAAGGACCGTTTGACTTTACCTGCTTGTAAAACTGTCCCAGATCCCTTCAAAATGAAAAACCTTTCTAATGACTTTTTAACACTACCAAACTTTGGGTTAATGGATATTTTTAAGCATTTAATAATGAACAAAACTGAATATGACAAAGATATGCTAGCTTCGTAGCGTAGTTTCGACAGTGGCGTAGCCAGGGTCGAATGTTTGGGTGCGGCTAGCAGTTGAGTGGCGAAGCCAGGAACCACCTAGGGGGTCCGGGGGCATAATCCCCCTGGAAAATTTTGCATTTCTAGGGCTCGGAAACGCCCATCTGACCCCCCTCCCCCAATATCTCGCCGGATTTGAACTTTTCATGAGAACGATTTTGAAGATCATTGGGGGGCGACCCTCGCCTACGCCACTGAGTTTCGTTGAGTATACCTGAGTCAAAATGGCCATGTTCAATCAATACAGAACCAAGTCATATTTGATGATGATGATGATCGCAAATATCATCTGATTACTGTCAAAGTTATTCCTACCCAGAAAGATAGGGTCCCAGAAGGAGACAAAATATTCAATTTATGGATCTGTTTAATTTATTCTGCATTTTGTATATGTAAAGCGTGCAGCTGAATACCAGAATAGTGGAACCCAAAGCCAATGCAAGACACCAGACCACTACCATTTATGGAGATGAAAATGGCACATTCTGCTGGGCAGCAAATTAAGTAAAAGAGTAATGACAAGCTATGATTGATCTTTGATAGACTCTTTCGATCCCAGACCTGCTAAACAAAGGAAAGACTTACTCCATGAGGCACAACTGCATGGCGTTTGCTAGAAAACTTAAGAATATTGACAAACAATCTGGGATATTAGACTACTTGCCTTGTTCAGAGCCAAATATCTGTGACCAAAATAGTTCTTCAGAATCTGATTTTGGAATAGATCTATCCTACTTGACAATTATAGCTAGAGCAAAGGCACTGTAATAAATAACGATAATGTAAATACCATGTCCCAACTTTTTTGTTGATAGTATAAAGGTTACTTCAGAGGAAATAGACAGTGTGAACATGGCCACTATTGGTCAACAAAAAAATTATAATTGGCATGAGATGCGTCATTTATTGGTGACTGGAAAAGAGATATAGAGTCTTTATACAGGCCAAAAAAAAACAATGAAATAAATCCAGAACAAGATGTGAATAAAACTGTACGAAATGTTTTATTGCCGCCAAAACCAATGGATACATATCCACTTGCAATACAACATACATTGTACAAACAACATACATGTAAATATGGAAGAACCTGGATTGGTATTAAGTGGGAGCATGGATGGCTTGGTACTAGTGTTGATGGTATCAGAAAATGTAGATTCTGTTCAGATACCTTAGTGGAAATCAAATGCCCATACAAAAGATGTGATATCGATTCAAAAAATCGTTCCTTTAGATACTGTTGGTGTGGATACTGACAGATATGGTAATTGTTTTCTTAAAATAACCCATCTACTTTATTTGCAAAATCAAACTGGAATGGCTGTATATGGTATAGCCCAATGTGATTTTGTTGTTTTTACAAACAAAAGTATTTATGTTGTCAGTGTTGACTTTAATGAAGCGTTCTGGAAGTCAACCATTATTACAGTTGAGACATTTTATTCCAAGAAAATAATTAAAACATTGTTATTGGAGATTTGACTCTATTACAGAAAGTATATAGTGGGTCGTTCCAGAAAAGATCCACACCCCCTTACAAAATTTCTAATATCAACTACTGATAATAGTAAAATGTACTCAGACATCTGTGGGGAAGTGTGGATATTTCTGAAATGACCCAATTTGTGTAATTTGTAACAAACTTTGATGTTCGAGTGAGAGGTAGTGAAGACAAAAGTGGTTACGTTATAAAGATAAATCGAATAGATTAATTTAGGCAAGTCAAAGTATAAACAAAGAATGTAAATGACATTTTAGTCAGAATATAACATGGAAAATAGTGCTAAAGAATACAATATATAAATTAAAATTATTGTGTTTTCTACTGATGGATTCCTGGATTGCATTTCAGTAACATTCATCTCATTTGCTTCTTATTGGCAGTGGCAGACATTTTAGGAAGGTATTACTTTCTTAATTGTTTAACTTACAGCTTACCATTTTAAAATTATTGGTACAGCTTTGTTACACCCATTACTCTGTCATGCTAAGATCATAAGGAAGATTAAGTTCCCTTCCCTTTTTCAATCCCAACATCATTGAGGACTATGTCAAGTCTTGTTAACCCATTAGGGACCTTAAGCAAACACGACTTCACGGACGACGACGACGACGACCGGAAGTACGTTTGCATGATCATGAACCGATTGCGCATGCTCGAAACATGTTGACGTTCTCCATGCCTTCGTCGACGACGCCAAATGAAGGGTTTTGACGTTCTCGTGAAAACGTGAGTATAATGTCAGATTTTCGTGCTGCTATTTTTGTTTTTTGTAGATAAGTTTTGTCCTGTATTTGTTGAAATGAATCGTTGATCACATTGGATCATTTTTTATGTAGATATAATCTGGTTTTGGTATAAAATTTGGAGTCGCATTCACGCACGTTCTTGCAGTATTAAAAGGGTCGCATTCACGGCATGTTCTGCATGTTCTGTATGTTCTGCATGTTCTGCATGTTCTGCATGTTCTGCATGTTCTGCATGTTCTGCATGTTCTGCATGTTCTGCATGTTCTGCATGTTCTGCATGTCAACACTTAAGAGATTCAACTTATTTTTCATGTTTCCACAAATTTGGCTACAGTAATGAGGAAATAAACTACTGTAAATGACGACAAACATCACAAACTACAAAGGCAGAAGTGTGCAATAAATCTTGACAATAAGATGGTTTTATGAGGTTACACGCTTGGAACAATGTAGGCTGAATTTTGGAGACAAAATAATTATACTAACCCTTCCCCAACCCTTTAAATTTACTGTAGTCTGTAGCTAATTATACAATATACATGTATCTGAGAGGTGCAAAAATAGTATTTTGTAATTGGCAAAGTCCTAGGAATAGTAGAATGTTCATAGTACACAATGGCCCTACTAACTTCCAGACGAAGGGCCTTCGCTCGAAACGTCGAAGTTCTCCTTGTATTTTTCGGGTCGATTTAACATCCCAACCGCCAAATATACAAAATTTTGCATGGGACCAGTTCTATGAAACTCCTGACAGATAATTTTTTAATGTTCAAGTTGCATTGCACTCTAAAGTGGTCAATACGTCGTCATTTTACTATCACCCTGAGGTGGTTCTCTTTTTGGTATTTGATTGGTAATTCAGCCACCTAATCATAGCTAACTTAGATAACATTTTTATGGAATGGACGATTAATAATTTTTTCCCACTTAGAAGCATCTTGAAGGTTTAATGGCAAGTAAAAGCGAAAAACACCAACACGAGGCTTTAATTACAACTTGATTTTCAGGATATAATAAAGTAAGCACTTACTTTGCTACACAAAAATTATATAAAATATCTCAAACTCTTTATATCAAGCAATACTGTATACTAAAACCGATTATTTCAAGTTATGAAAAAAAAAACCATTTAAAATTTTCAATCCGAGTCGCGACAAGGCCTATGTTTGTGTGGTGAACGAACTGTAAAAATATTACAATAGAGATGAGTATATTATTGCTGCAGTTAATGTCTGTAAGACTATATTATAAATTATAAAACAATTATACCATTCGCTCTCGTCGTATGTGGCTGATAGCCAACTCGGTGCTACGTACCTCGTCGGCTATCAGCTTTTATTATATACACAAGCTCTGGATATGAGGTATTCTGCAATCTGACCGGTTCTCTACTAGCAGGATATTAGCTCTTATAATATAGCCAGCCACAATTCTGCAATCTGATTGGTTGTCTACTAGCAAGTCTAGCAGGATATTTTGTGATATCCTACTAGTAGAGCAATATCCTACTAGTAGAGCAATATCCTACTAGTAGGGAAAAAAACAAAATGGCTTCCAGATTTGTCAGCATGAATGATGAAGAAATTGGAGTTTTGCTTCAAAATAGCACGCCTAAGAACACAAAAAAGGCAACAAAATTTGGAATGAAGGTTTTTGACGGTAAGCCAAATGTAAATGTGTATAAAATTTATACTTAAAAAGAAATTACGAAAAGTAAACATGTATCGCAAAATAATCGCTTTTTAATTTGCATTTGCAAATGGTTTACCAGCTCAAACATGTATACCAAATACATAACTGAAATGTCAAAACCTGAGCTAAATCTATGTTTGAAACAATTCTACACATCTGCACGACAAGTGGATGGCTCGTTTTACAAAACAACAACAATGAAGCTAAATTTCAGCTAAATTTCAGTGTTGTTAATATTTATTTTATTATTGCAGCATTGTGACTGGCTGTATTATAAGTGAAATATTATATTCGCTCTCGTCGGATATTGGCTGATAGCCAACTCGGCGAAGCGCCTCGTTGGCTATCAGCCAATATCCGACTCGAGCTCATATAATATTTCTTACATATCCTGCTAGTAGAGAAAAGTAGAAAAATGGTTGGCAGATTTGGACAATTAAATGAAGAGGAAATTCAAGTATTACTTGAAAAAAGTACGCCAAAATGTTCTGTTCGTATCCAGAGCTTGTGTATATATCGCGCCTCGTCGGCTACCAACTCATATGCGACTCGAGTTCGTAGAATAACTGTTAAATATACGACTCGAGCTCATGGTACGTATAATTATTAAATAATATAGTCTTATAGACATTAACTGCAGCAATAATATACCCTTCTCTGTTAAAATATCTTTACAGTTCGTTCACCCACAAACCTTGTCGTGACTCGGATTGATGGGTTTTTTTTCATAACTTAAAGTGAAATAATCAGTTTTAGTACAATATTGTTTTCTGGTTCGCAAAACTCTGTATATGAGCAGCCTCGTACCCAGGCGCTTTTAAGGAAAAGAATAAAAATCGCGTTCAGCTAATTTATAGAGATCAGTGGCTAAGCTGAGCGAGCGCGCGGGGGTGCTTGGGGAGGTCTCGACGATGGAACTAGGAAGCGCCTGGCAGAAAATGTATTAAAGATGGCGGCAGTGATTTTTAATATCAATGAATTCAAATGAGAAAATATTGCAATTGTCGTCGCAAACTGAAATATTTATACACAGTGTTGTATGTTCAGGAAATATTTTGTGTCCAAATGATGAATGCACTGCGAAAACAAAAAGCATTTTAGTGTACTTCATATATTTTTTACGTATTAAATAATAAAACATTGATAATTTGCAATTTAATATTGTTATAAGTTAAAATTGTACTTTCCTGCCAGTGTCCTGGCTAATGTAATCTCAACTCCCATCTGAATATCATTAATTTGGTTTTCTAAAAACAGAATTTCTGTTTTATGCTCACTGAATTATTCCATGCATGTGCTTTCTGCCATTTGGTTTCACAGAAAGATTAGTACCTATTAAAATTGTACACACACACTGTGATTTGACAGCAGTGTACGTATAGACCATCGATCATTTCTCATACTCAAATTGTAATGAATTCATGCTATGTTTAAAACATGTTAGGGCTACTCCTATATGAGTATATGGGGGGCACTCTGTGCTTTGTCTTTCACATTCGGATTTCAATGACCGACAGGGCCATGCTACCCTTTCCCCAGGGTCCCTGAAAGATATTTTTATCAGGCTCTAAAAAAGTTCAGCAAATAACATTCAAACAAGACATTGAAAGTCATTTGCTGGGCTATTACTGTATATCCATTTTTAAGTTTTCTCAGGTTTGTTATTGTATTAATCACCTCAAAATCTCATACTAAAAATTAAAGCAAAATAAAACACCCTAATTGCACTATGGTACAAACATTAAATTTATACTATGGCATGCAGACAGAATAATTTTACAAAATACAACACATTTGTTCACATTCAGTCATTTATTTCTGTTTTGTTGGACCTGGAAAACATGCTTTAACTGTTTGAGTGAGAATGTTCTTGTTGGATGTCAAATCAAGCAAATCCATTACAATGACTGTTTCACATAAATATTTCATTCTTCATCAATACTCAGCAACATGTTCTAGCTCAGTTGGCAACTTATGCCTTCTCTCATCACACTGGGAACTGGACAGATTGTAAGCTAAAAAGAACACAAAGCACACTGTTTGACCCATGGGCTGTTTACATGACAATAGGGTGATCCTAGCCACAAGGTTACCCTGGTAACCAGTAACCCTATAGTCTATTGTGTGTTAGGGTGATGCTAGAGATAGGGTTACCTTTGCAAAAGGTCATTGTTTTTCTCTACATAAGCTATGTAAAGACATCCTACCTTAATATTCACTACAAATGTGACTGATGTCAAAACAACAAAGACGTCATATGATTAATATACATACATATCAACTTGACATCTATTTTAAACAATATCCATGCCACTTTGGCAAGTTGGTAGCAATATAGCCTGTTGGTAGGTTATGTGACCCTACCTCATGAATATACTGGTTATTTTCGGATGCTCTTGGTAACCATGTTACTTCAGTCAATATCAAGAAGCACTGACAGATTTTTAAATGAATACATAACAAAATACACAATGCCTATGACTATATTATTATAAAATAATAATAAAAAATAATAGTAAAAATTACCTTGAACATCGAGTTGTCGAAAGGAAGTATTAAATTCATCGTCTGAACTAAATTCTGCATATAAAAGAAACTTGTTTTAGCGATACAAATTTACCAAAATCGTAGACTGTGCCTGTGATCAAGCATTCAATTGTTATTGCATATAAAAACGACAACAAAGTATGCAAATTGCTTAAAGAAAATAGCAAAATAGTCCGAATGAAAAACAGCAATCTCGCAAGGATATAGCATATCAAAGGGCCAATTAGTTTTGTGACCACAAATAAGAAAAATCGTCAATTCTGTGCAACCATTTCATATATTTACACAATTTTAGCCACTAGAGGCTTTGCAAAAATATTAAATATATTATATATACATAAAAAATACCTGTAGTTAGAGCTTCTGCAAAAGAATGGTCTGTTTCATCCATACAGATATCAATGATAACACACCAGGGAGAAAAACTGACGAAAAGGCACCTCAAATCAAGCGATGGAAAGGATTCTTCACATTTCGGTCAAAATTCTTCACTTATCTGCATTTTCTGCCAGGCGCTTCCCCCCAGTGCTTCCACTTTGGCAAAGTAAAATTTATCGTTTTTGTCCTTTTTTTTCGCAGAATTTCCTTCCCAAAATCCTAAATTTCCATCGATTTTTCCTTCCAATTTTTTTTAAAATAGTATAATAAATTTTGTATTGTACTGTACTCCCGATGTAAATTGAAGGTGTACTGCAGTATTTTTTGCTCTTTTCCAGGGCCGTCCTCAGAAAATTTATCAGGGGGGTGTAAGGTCCTTTCAACCGACTGACTAACGAACTTGTACGGACTACATTGCTGTTAGTCATCATAAATATTTTTGTCTGCCGACTAAAATAGCACTTCTGCCGACTGAAACACCAAATATAGAATTTCTGGGGGGTGTGACACCCCCCAAACCCCCCCCCGTAGGTCCGGCGCTGCTCTTTTCGCAGCTGCTTTTGGACCAGGCACTTGTCCTGCACGCTTTCTACCCGTTTGCAGTTGACAACTACTTGAAGCTTCATCTTCTGATGAGCTCGACTCAGAAGTTGACTCAATATAAGCCATCTTAATTTACAAATTACTTTTTTTTCTTTAGAAATTACAGTTTCCCTTTTTTCGACTGTTTGTTTTTATTTTATAAAAACCCGCGAAAAAAATTGAGCCCGCGTTATTTATGGACAAGTACTCTACTCACCCACTGAAGACCTGTTAAGTCCCAAATTACCCCCATTCATCCTTGATGGTTATGTAAATATTCGATGTATTATTTTTATACATGTTTTTTAACTCAAAAGTTCATAATAAAGTGTTTAACCATTATTAAATTACTAGAAATTACTGAAAAAGTTTAAATTGTAAAATTTCCTTCCCTTTTCCTTCCAAATGGCCAAATTTCCTTCCAATTTCCTTCCAAATCTCATTTCCTCTTATTTTTCCTTCCAAATGCCAAAATATCCTTTTGGAAGGAAATTTCCTTCCGAGTGGAAGCTCTGCTTCCCCCTCTCGTCGCGTCCTCCCCAAGCACCCCCGCGCGCTCGCTAATCTCAGCCACTGATCTCTATAAATTAGCTGAACGCGATTTTTTTTTCTTTTCCTTAAAAGCGCCTGGGTACGAGGCTGGTATATGAGCATCAATATAGCGAGTAGCTCACCCAATCAGATTGCAGAATAGGTCATATACGGTGGATGACTATATTATAAGAATATTTATATATTTCGCAGTATTCGAGAATGTTTGTTTGCCCCTGGTGATCCCAAAATGCATTGCGAAACCTCGTGGGAAGTGGGAAACGGCGAGATAACCATTCAAAAAGAAAATATAATTGTTCCAAAACTATAGGATGGGAAGAGCAGTTGTTAAAAGAAGGTAATTTGTGTTTCTGCACAAACGATTAAGCTCGTACGGGTTAAGAAAGATCTTAACAAGTCAATATTGATATTGCAATCTGTTTATTCGACTTGGGAACTGAATAACCCAACGCTCAGGAGCATAAATGATATACCTGTATAACGAAGAGAATTAAGTGCAATTGGTAAAGTTACTTCCAAGAATAATTTTCAAAATTGGACGATATTAGAAACACGCGATATAATAGCAGCGAATTTAGATTTCATTGTTAATTTCTGCAGTCTAATCAGAGGTCGCCGAAGAATCTTGAAATCAGGGGCACAGCCAAAAGAGGCCAATCCATCTTTCAGTTACAAAGTTAGAGTCACGCGGTTTCTAAGGGGGACGATAAAATATCTCAATGGTACAAATGGTAGATAGATATAGTTGGATAGATTGTTTAATTGAAAAACCTTCTTACAGAGCTATGCAACTGAATTGAAAAGGATTTTAAATTTCCAGTCGATATTATTAAAATTTAAAAATATATATAAAAAGTTAAATACAAGCATATAAATAATTTTAAAACAAAAGTATAAAGTTAGTTTACAAATGTATGAAACTAGGTCTAAAAATGTATATAAATTTCCGTTCGAGTATTTCATCTACTAACACCTTCTAACAATTTATAATAACCTAAAGTTCGCTTATAAATTAACTATTGCTGTCGTTAACGTTGACGGCGAGCACTTGATATTAAAAAGGAGTTCTTAAATCAATCTGTTCTACATATTGCAATATCAAACGACCTTACATGCATGTCTCAGACAAGTTTGTGGATTTTCATTTTATGGAACCAGGCTATATAATCGCGCTCTTGGATTTGATTCTACTTCATTAAATAAATCATCACATAGTTGTTGTTTACACTCAGAAAGTTTGTTAATTCCTGAATGTTCCAGTGCTCCATTGTACGGAGATAATCTTCATTGCCCGCTTTTGCGTTTGTTATAAGGACATGATCAAATACTCTAGGAGATTATAATAGAAAACCTGACATGCGTACAGGAGGACTTAACGAATGCACGAAATATAAAACTTGATAAGATCCTCTAGAGGTACCTTGGCACGCGTCAATAGGCAATTTGCATTTATAGCAAAGCATCATGGGAAAAATGGTAACCTTGCACTTGGAAGCGAAATGGCCGCCGCGAAGCGAGCATTTTGCATGCGAGAAATATTGCTTCTTTTAAGTACTTTCTTCGTACCGTTTGATAATTTTTAAACAAGAAATATCTTTTTTATGCTATAAAGTTTGTTTTGACCAAAGCATGGCGAAATCGGAGCGAAAGTGGGCGAGAAAATTCGTATAGAACAACCGAGGGAGCGAGCAATAGGCTCCCAAATACGTTCTGAGAGGAAGGTTCTTCTCAACATTTTGAGGTGAGTACGCTTAGTAAACATCATACTGCTCATCATTTTGACATACAAATATGTGCGCGTTGTTGCTCGATCCATAGCTTCTGTTTTCTCAACGATCGAGTGTTTTGTGCGGATTTTTTCGCTTGTTGAAATTGACAAACTCAGCCTATAATATCTTGCTCGATTTTTATAAGCACATGGTCTCGAAATGCAATGTTTTTAAAGACTTTAAAATGCTTTGGCAAGAAGCAAAACCAACGCAAACCTTCTTATTTCGCCCAGTCTATGGAAACGTTCTACTATAGAAACGTTCTACTATAGGAACCTATTGTTTGCCTATAGAAACTTCTACTGTTTATTTAATTCTGCTTTGTTGTGGTCGGTTGATTTCCTGTCGAAATAGTAGGTTTTAGCTTTGTAAATATATGAAATTCATAGCTAGAACTTGAGTAAAACTGTTTCAATTTACATGATTTTGCCCAAGGCAAACCTTTATACATATACTCTATATAAATAATGTAAACTATTTTTCACATTTTTGAAGCATTGTAGTCCAAATATTCTGTGGATAATACAGCATAGTCGCTTAGCTACAAGTAATAAGGTACTTCAGCTATGGACAGGATCACAAGAAATTGCACAACCTTGCTTCCAATTGAAGAGTTATTGCCTGGGGGGTTAAGAAGGTAGTAATGCCTCATTTCGATGCCATACTGTATCGCAATAACAATCACCAACACTTTGAGGTTTTAGTGTAACTCTCCCGCCTTTCTGGAGAGCAACACTTAATACCCCAGTAATTCTACAAACTGGTGTTGTTTGTTTATGGTTTTACCCTATGGTGGCATGGGAAAATATTTAAGGGGCCTGAAACCTAAGGGTTTGGGGAGGGGCATGCTCCCCCAGGAAAATATGAAAAAGTGAGGCTTCTGAGTTCTGGCACTGGCAAAATTGGTGGGAAGATTTGCTGCATAATCGGTTTTGGTGGTTTGGATGCCTTGGTGGGGGCAATAATTGCCAGCAAATTAGTCATAATTGAACTACCTGGCAATGGAAAAGAGCTCATATTTTTTAAACAAGACAAGAACTATCTCAAATAATTAAGCCATCTTTTCATTCTTTTGTATAATACTGCATCTATATACATATTATATAGGGAATATATTTAAGTAAATAAATGTATTTTATGGAATCCCCCCCAGGGCCAGGCCCTGTGGCTTCTATGCCAGTGTTTCTGGTTATTGTTCGAATACGTAACTTGTTTACAATACTTCGTATTTCATAACATAGTTCATAAATGTTGCCTCCTCCCACATTTAAGATGCAAGGCCACCAGACTTGGGGCAAATTTTTTAGAGTGTGTAAGTAGAATAATAAAACAGCTATAGTGCTATTATTATTACAGAGGGCCCTTAATCTTTGCCTCTTAATCTAAGGTTGGAACCCAATGGTCAATCACTACAGCCAAATAAGCTTGCATGGAGTTGCATTCATGAGGATACTTGTAGATGAGTGGGCTGACACTATATGTGTAAAAAAGGTAGCATCTGTAAGTGACCTTTCTACTGACCATTCCTATTCTAAAAAAATCTTAATACCAGTAACTAACTGGTATGGCTAATCTGTCGTATACAGCGGACATGGAAAATCAATCTCCGAATAAAGACCTCCAAAAGGAGAGAAATGTTGTTGAATCTTCAAAGCTTTTACTATTTCTTGACGCAAACGAACTTATTGATATACCAGATATGATTTATGACGGCAGCCGACTTAAATGGCTGGGAAACTTGGATTCTCTAAAGGAAGTTACGACTGGTGTATTTGGCCTCGACGGCAAATGGAGTTCGCCTGGTGGTTCCTCAAAGAAGTTCACTAGTACAAATGCCGAGATTAGTTTTACATGGCATCCTGGTAACCAGAATTCGTTACTATTCCAAGGAAAAGATGGGTATTTAGTTCGAAATAAATGCAAACAGTTATGTAGCACGCATGGCCGCGTGTTGAAAACTCAGCCTGAGACAGCTGCTTTGGGAAAAGGTAAAGATACCGTAACGGAATGTTCAGGTGAGAGTGTAAATTGTTTATACGAAAACGATCGTAGTGTTGTTGACGTTGACCATATGGGTAAAAGTCAAAATATTGGCATTAATAAAACCGAAGCGAAATGCACACAAACTGATGTTCAAACGATTATTATTAATGACTTAAGCAGCGCCGAAAACCCTACAACTGAAGAACTTGAATCAATTAAATTAAATATTGAAATTTTAAAATCACGAACAGACGCATTGCAGTCATTTGTAAATACCCAGTCGAAGCCAATGGAAACTGATCTTATACAGGTGATTGAGCTTTTAAGAAGCGAACTTGATAATGAAAAAGATAAAACTAGGCGTCTTGAAGCTGGACTCCAAAGCATGGAAAGTAAAGTTTCAGAATTATACGCAAGGTTGTCGAACGTTGACGATGAATATAATGGGAAAACCAACAGCCTATCTAATAAGCATAATCAACTACATGTTGGTCTAATTTCAAAAGTAAATTATGTTAATAACTCCACTGAGACTGCATGCTCTGCTGATCAATACGTCAAAGAGGTTGATAGTGAAAGCTATTTAACAAAGTCTCAATTGGGTGATCAAGTTAATGAGGCTACCAAACAATCATCATTAAATAGTTTAATAAATTCAAACAAAAACTTTAATAGTGTAGGCGTAGCTAAAGTGCATAACCAATTACATACTCAGTCTAATAATTCTGCCCAAGACCTACAGGTAGACTCAACCTTAAAAGGACACGATATTGATAACTCTACTGGGACTTCACACCTTGTTGATCAACCTGTCAAGATTGTTGATATTGAAACGTATCCAACGAAATTTCAATTGGGTGAACAAGCTAGTGAGCTGACCAGACAACAAACACGAAAAAATTTCGTCAATCCAAGCGAGGTTTTTAACCGTAGTAAACGTAGCATCCCTGTGCGAATTACCTATCGTCCAGTAAACGAGTATAAGTCACGTAAATCAACTAGGAGACGAAAATTTTTTTTTCGGAGGAGAGCGAATCATCATCGCCCGCCAGGTTGGCAAGAGTATCTGGAACTAGTCAAACAAGTAACAACAATCGTCTGACGTGCTGTATCCCTGTGCCATTAAATAGGCAGACTCAGAAAGCGGGCTCACCAAATTTGTTTGTACCCTCAATTATGCTGTCTAATGTGATGTCGCTTGCGCCAAAAATTGACGAGGTCCGTAATGTTATAAGTAGTGCAACGATAGACCTAGTTTGTATTGTAGAAACTTGGCTTCAAGGACATATCCATGACAATATTATTTGTATTCCTGATTTTAACATAGTAAGGCGAGACCGAGTCGAAGGCCAGCACGGAGGTATATGTGTTTACGTACGGCGAACAATTAGATATAAGGTTTTGGAAAATCTGTCTGATATAAATTTTGAAGCAATCTGGTTGGTACTTAGCCCGCCTCGTCTCCCAAGAGGAATTTCGAACATTATTCTATGTACTGTATACCATCCGCCAGGAGCAGATAACTTGTCCATGATAAATTATTTGTACGAATGCCTAACTATAATTGAAGCGGAATTTCCTAACTGTGGTATAATCTTACTCGGAGACTTTAATAAGCTAAATACTTCTAGACTTCGAAATGGTTTTAAATTAAAGCAAATAATCAAATTCCCTACACGTGGTCGAAACACCCTCGATCTAATCCTGACGAATATGGACAGTTTTGCAGGGATCCAATCAAACTGCCATCTTTTGGCCTCTCCGACCATGCCAGCATAGAGGTTCAGCCTCTTGCACGTTCACTGTTCCCCAAACCAGCAATTCGTACAAAATCACGGGACCTAAGACCTACCAAACGTTTGGCTCTAAGGAAATATCTGGAGGAAGTGGATGTAAATACATTAATTAATGGACAAAACTCATGTGAAAATAAGGTTGAAATGCTGGAATTGATCGTTAAGACTGGCATAGATGCTCTGTTGCCTATTAAATCAAACGTTAAGGTATCTAATGAACCTCCCTGGATGACCCAGGCGTTCCGTAGTCTAATTCGCCGTCGTCAGAAAGCCTTAGCAAATGGCGACCTAATGACTTTTAGAAGTCTAAGAAACCAGGTGAACCGCGAAAGAAAATCATTGCGTGCCAAATTCTACGAGGAAAAGGTTAAGCATTTAAGATCCTGTGCGCCAGCAACATGGTGGAAAGAAGTAAAACGCTTGTGTGGCATGTCAGAGCAGGTGTCAGGACGCGAGGACACGATTGCAAAGTTGAGTAACATCGAGAACTTTCCTGATTCAGCATCTTCCAGCCCTTACAATCTCGCTAACCTAATTAACCAGGCGTTTCTTACACCTATGAACAATTTCAATCCTTTACCTTCAACCAATCCGCAAATCGCAATTAACGGGGAATCACTTGATTTTCGAATTACCGAATTTTCTGTTTTTAAGAAACTGGCAACGCTAAATCCAAGTAAGGCAGGTGGACCCGATGGCATCCCTAGTTGGGTGCTTAAGGAAAACGCAGATATTCTAGCTTCTCCTATATCAGATATTTTGAACAGTACCTTTAATGAAGCGCATGTTCCCCAGTCATGGAAGCAGGCGAATATTATTCCAATCCCAAAAGAGAAACCAATAAGAGACGTGAATAAACATTTGCGCCCAATATCTCTAACACCAATTATATCTAAAATCGCCGAAGACTATGTCGTTAGTATGTTTGTTAAACCTGCCGTGCTTCAGAGAATCGATTCTAACCAATACGGTACAGTCCCTAAATCAAGTACTACTCAAGCCCTCGTAAGCATGCTTCATTCGTGGAATGGTTCAACAGATGGAAACGGTGCAACGACTAGAATTGTGTTGTTCGACTTCAAGAAAGCCTTTGACCTGATTGCTCATCATCTACTCCTTAGCAAGTTGGCAACCTATGACATACCCCAACATATCATTATGTGGATCACAGACTTCTTGTCGTGTAGAAAGCAAAGAGTTAAACTCAGTCAGGACTGTTATTCAGAGTGGGAATCAGTACCGGCAGGAGTTCCCCAGGGAACAAAACTAGGTCCTTGGCTATTCGTAGTCATGATCAATGACTGGGAAATTGCTGCTTCTGAAATGTGGAAATATGTGGACGATACGAGTATGGCTGAAACTGTCGAGAAAGGAAGTGCAAGCTCAATTCAAGATTCCGTTGATGACTTGACCGAACAAGCATTGGCCAATAAATTCCAACTGAATCAAAGTAAATGCAAAGAGTTGCGGGTAGGTTTTAGTAAATCAGTACATATTTTGAGCCAATCAAAATTAATGATATTCCCTTGGAGGTAGTAAACTGCGCGAAGATACTGGGTTTAATTATTTCACACGATCTCAAGTGGAACGAACATGTGTCTGAAATTATTAAGAAAGCAAGGAAGAGACTGTATTTCCTATCACAGCTGAAAAGATCACATTTGGATACAAGAGAACTTATCCAGTTTTACACCACCTGTATCAGACCTATTACCGAGTACGCGTGTCCGGTGTTTCACGACAGCCTGACAAAGTATTTATCACATGACTTAGAGATGATACAAAAAAGAGCCATGAGAATCATTTTCCCTTGGGTATCATACAACGACGCCTTATCCACTGCAGGTCTTCAAACACTGAATGACAGAAGACAAGAACTGACAGAAAAACTGTTCAAAGATATTGTTACTAACAATGATCATAAATTACACAGCCTACTTCCTCCATATAATGATAATGATATTAACTTGAGGAACAATCGCAAGTTTAATGTCTCTTTTAACACACAGCGTTACAAGAACAGTTTTATCAACTTTAACGCATTGAAAATGTAGTATTGTTAGAATATTTTATAATTTTATAATAAATCATATAGTGTATCATATTAATCTATTGATTATTAGTAGACATTAGTTATCGTTTGTAAAGTATCAGTAGTACATGCTAGAGCTAGAATTGTAATATTTAACTTAATTCAGCTTTTGGGCTGCAATGTTTTATACAATAAACCATCTATCTATCTCTCTAACTGAACAGATGCTTGACAGCCCACTAGGCCACTACCCCTGAAACACTAGGACCTTGTAAATATTTTAGAGGCTTTCTAGTAAGTTTAAAGTAATTCTGATACAGACTTAACAGTTTGAAAGCAATAAAGCATGAGCAATATATCAATATACCTGTACACCTAGAAATCAGAAAATAATAGGGCACCCAACTTGAGAACGGGCAAAAATCGAAGATCAGAATTTGAAATGGAGTGCCGGAACCCTGAAGAAGGGCATTCTACCTAATTCTTGTGAAATGTTTGCCCCTGGTCCCAACCAAATGCCTTGGCAGCCCTGTATCTTAATCTTGGGGGAGGGGGCAACATATATTCAAAATACTGGTGCAAAAATCTCGAAAGATCAATGATTATGTTGCCTTCAAGTGTTACCGCTCGAATGGGACATTACCACCTTCTTAACCTCTCAGATCCCCTTCAATTACAAGCAACAGGTTGTGTAATTTCCTGGCCATAGCCTAAGCTGTAACTGAACCTCGCCAGCTAACAACTTGTTTAACAAGAGACACAGGGAGATAGTTTTGTCGACCTATTAATTGGCAGTAGCTGCAGTACCCTACCAGTACCACTGACAAGTAAAATCGTCTGGTGTTAGACAGAGTAAAACACTAAAGTGGAGCACATCTGGGTGCATTGCAAGGCAAATTCCTACCGTTAAATTTTAAAATTGGCTTTATTAGCTATATGTCCTATATTATACCTTACTACCTGTAGTTAAGCAACTATACTGTATTATCAATGAAATATTTGGACTACAATGCTTCAAAAATGTGAAGAATAGTTTATTATTATGTGAAAAATACATTATTTATATAGAGTACAGTATGTGTAAGGTTTGCCTCGAAACCATGTAAATTGGAAACAGTTTTACTCAAGTTCTAGCTATGAATTTCACATATTTACAAAGCTATTAACCTACTATTTCGACAGGAAATCAACCGACCACAACAAAGCAGAATTAAATAAACAGTAGAAACATAGGCAAATGCTTTCTTCTAGCTTGGTCTTTTTACAAAGTAGCATAGACGGGGCGAAATAAGAAGGTTTGCGTTGGTTTTGCTTCTTGCCAAAGCAATTTAAAGTCTTTAAAAACACTGCATTTCGAGGCGTGTGCTTATAAAAATCGAACAAGATATTATAGGCCGAGTTTGTCAATTTCAACAAGCGAAAAAATCCACACAAAACACTCGATCGTTGAGAAAACAGAAGCTATGGATCGAGCAACAATGCGCACATATTTGTATGTCAAAATGATGAGCAGTATGATGTTTAGTAAGCGTACTCACCTCAAAATGTTGAGAAGAACCTTCCTCTCAGAACGTATTTGGGAGCCTATTGCTCGCTCCCTCGGTTGTTCTATACGAATTTTCTCGCCTACTTTCGCTCCGATTTCGCCATACTTTGGTCAAAACAAACTTTATAGCATAAAAAATATATTTCTTGTTTAAAAATTATCAAACGGTGCGAAGAAAGTACTTAAAAGAAGCAATATTTCTCGCATGCAAAATGCTCGCTTAGCGGCGGCCATTTCGCTTCCAAGTGCAAGGTTACCATTTTTCCCATGATGCTTTGCTATAATGCAAATTGCCTATTGTAACAGAAAGTAAAGTATTTTAGAAGCTTTCTTAATTGTAATATTAGTATGAGCATTCTATTTTAAATCGTTTTGAATTGGTACACCAAGAAGTTTATTTGTCTTGAAAACGAAATCCTCATCTCCTTGCACTTTTTAGGGTGGAGTTGAAATTTATTATCATGCGATCACACCAGTACTAGGCGGTACTAGGTAAACCCTTCGGAATAATTTCATAAGCTAGCTGTGGTGTCATCAACGTACTTAACTGTGCCATTAGATAACGCAATCTGAAGACCTTCAATCATAATTAAAAATAACCACGGGCAGAGTTTTGTTCCTTGCGGAACACCAGCCTGTACTGTTCTCCATTCTGAGTAACAAGTCTCTGCTGACTTGACTCTTTGGGATCTATTACTTAAGTCGCAGATCCTGTTTCTGTGTCCGAATTGAACTTTTTGGTTGAAAGTTTGTATTAGACGGCAATTATTAATAATATTAATAATATTAATAATATTAATAATATTAATAATATTAATAATATTAATAATATTAATAATATTAATAATATTAATAATACTAATAATAATAATAATATTAATAATATTAATAATAATAATATTAATAATATTAATAATATTAATAATATTAATAATATTAATAATATTAATAATATTAATAATATTAATAATATTAATAATATTAATACTATTAATAATATTAATAATATTAATAATATTAATATTATTAATATAATAATATTAATAATATTAATAATATTAATAATATTAATAATAGCACTTGGATCAGTTAGCAAGAGGTTTGAAAATTGCATACAACAACTAGATCTAGGGTTAAAGATACCACAGCTACAAAAGACGGCCCTCGGTACAGCGCACATTCTAAGAAAAGTGTTGCAATAAAGATGCAAGGATGGGGCTTAGTCTACAGGCAGTAGACAGTCCTGTCCTGAGACACCCTACGCTGTGCGTCGGTTACAATAATAATAATAATAATAATAATATAGATGAAAAAATTACTCAATTCTGATTGGCTAAGAGCAGTGCAATTATTTTTGAAATTACACACTGTGCAATTACAGCAGTGCAAATTAACAAAACAAGAGCAGGGCCTGGAAATGAGGCAAGAAAAATCAACATGGCGGCGGATATTAGCAATGTAAATTTTCACTTTTTTACGACTTTTTCTACACTTTCCATGCATGGAAAATCCTACGTGAATACAACACATAGACTCAACGAAAACAATGCTTAAACGGTGTAGGCGAGTGCACAAGTGTTATCAAAGCGTGTAATTTTTTCATGTATATTATTAATAGGTAATAGTATGGTTTCTCGTGAAATTTGGAAAAACAAACACTCGTTTGATCGTCTTTGGAAAACTCACTCGTGCATGTATTTTCCAAATTGCACTCGAAACCATACTATTACCTATACTAATAACAATGGAAACTTTATTTAATGAATTATTTAGATTATATATACAATTGTAAATCTCACTTATATATTTTGGTGGCGCAATCGTCAGAGCACGCGCCTTTCACCTCTGATATCGTGGGTTCGGGTCCCGTTGGGGACGACTTATGTGAAAAGAGTTAGTCAACGCTCTGCCGAAAGTCGTGGGTTTTCTCCGGGTACTCCGGTTTCCTCCCACAGGGAAAGTTGACAGGGTGGGTTGGGTTTAATCCCTAACTGGCCCTTCCGCCGTAGCCGTGCTCTGTGATGGCGAGCAAAAGGTGGCTGCCATATGCGCGCCTAGAAAGCATTCGACTTGGTCACGTTGAGCTGTGTCCTTCGCTGCTAGTAAGGATAATAAGCACACCGGTCCCCCTTACCTTACTTAATGACTATAATACTATATATAAACAACATAACATATATCAAATTTCAAAAAGTAAAAAATTCTGGATTTGTCCAATCCTTATTTCGACAACAAAATGTACTAGAAATACACTCATGCAGAACCCCTCGCCATTAGAATCAAAACAATTATTCTCCCGAACACCTGAAGCTTAAAAGTTATTGCAACATGAAGTACTAAATCGATCACTGTAACCATGGTAACACGCAAGAGAACACTGTAATACTGTATATTTATTTTCCTTTCACTATACAAACTGGTAAAATAGTGATAAGATTTTCACTTTTAACTATAAAATTACCAATTGCCCGACTATATAAAGTTGGTATGTTATTTTGTACTCATTTAGCTTTGATTTACTATAAAATTCAATCTTAACGTACGCTCTTTTCCACTCGTTTATTTAATTACATGCAAGAACTCGCAGCGAGTTTGCGAGTTGGTTTTGCGATGAGTGGAAAAGAGCCTTTATTATTATTATTATTATTATTATTACTATTATTTAAACTTCCTTAAGCACACGGTGGCCTTTCAGTTGCCTGGTTTTCAAAGGGCCGTGTAATTTACATTATAAAATATTAACTATTTACAAAAATTATTTAATTAAATATTAAAATATATCAGTATAGTGTTTCGTACTTAATTATGATTATAATGGTTATTTAAACAATTTTTAAAAGAGTTTATGGAGAGGCTCTCGTATTCATTAATTAGTTCATGGGGTATGCTATTCCAGGATACGGCTCCTCGATATGAAAAACTACGTTTCATGAAGTTAGTTTTAGGTTGATCTAAGTGGAGCATGCGATCATTTTTTCTTAATTAGCTTGTACCTGTCATTGTGGCGGAAGGTGAATAATTCGGATATGTAATTAGACGTTGCTTTTTGTACTGCTTTGAACACCATTACGTGTTCTCGCTTTTTAAGTGTGGTATCAATTGGTTCCCATTTCAAGTGCTCAAAAATTTCAGATGATCTAGTTCGTAGTTTGCCCCTGTTATTACGCGAGCGGCTCTTTTTTGAAGTTTATATAATTTGTTCATATTAGTAACGTTGCCATCATGCCAAACGTACAGTGGAACAGTAGGTAAAGTGTGGAAGAACAAGTGAATTGTACATTGTCAATAGTGCGTCCTCTGTTGCAAATTGTTTTGTTCTTCTTAAAAGGGCAACACAATGGTTGATTTTACATATTTGCTTACGTTCTGAAAGGTAAGATTTGACCCAGTGTAAGGCTATTCCACGTATTCCGTAACGCTCTAATTTGGCGATAAGTATTTCATGGTTGACTGTGTGAAAGGCTTTTTTTTATCAAGAAATAGTATACCATTGATAAGTCCTTTATCCATATTGACAAGGCATTGATTTATAGTATGTAATAGGGAAGTTTCTGTTGAGTGCCCAGTTCGAAAGCCTGACTGTTGTGGCACTATTATAGTTTCCACTAAAAAGTTATTTATTTGGTCATAAACTAATTTTTCGATTTGTGACTGTAGATAAAACAGATACTGTATAGGCCTGTAATTATCGCAGTTTGATTTTTCTCCCGATTTGTAAATGGGGCTGACCTTTGCAATCTTCACTTCATCTGGAAATATTCCAGTACTTAAAGACAAGTTAAAAACGTATACTAGTGAATTGACAATTGTGTTTCCTGTGGCTTTTAGTAATTTGTTTGATATTTTGTCAAAGCCTGGTGATTTGTCTGATTTAGCTCTCTTTAGTATGGCTTCTAGCTTTGCGGGTGTGATACTTTCAAAACTAAATACTTTGTAACCGGGAGTTACAAAGTGGAGTGGATCTAAATCGTTAGGAGAAAAATAGTTATTGAATTCGTTTGATATATTTTTGTCACCGGTTACTGTGTTACCGTTCACTATTAACTCTTTGATTATTGTGCATTTTGATTGCTTGTTGAGAATTTCGTTTATGGTTTTCCAGCTTTTCTTGCTATTTTCTAGTTTCATAATTGGTTTTGTAATAGCTTGCCTAAAGTTAAAATAGTTTGCAATAGTTTACCTAAGTTAAAAAGACGATGATAATTATGTCTTCCCAGCGCGCTATGATTATTAATCCTTTAATGACTTAATGTCACTTACTTGGCAAAATGGCTCTCAATTGACAACTATTTAACACTTCAACTCGCTTCAGTCAAGTCAGTTTTCCATGGAATATGTTCTACATCAATCGCCATGTAATATTTTAAGATGGTTCTACAAAATAATGTTTATTCTGAATCTTGATTCCAATTCAGTGACACAAAGTATCCAAGTTTAATTTGATCGATTGAATTGATTGCATCCAACATTAGCTGGTTAATACCCAACACTTTCCTCTTAACAAGTAAAGCTTCTGGTATGAGACAGAATAAAATAACAAAGTAGGACACATTAGGGTGTATTAATTGGTGTATTAATTGCAGCTTACATGCATGCAGTGTCCTCTGACTAGCTTTATTGTTTACAAGTTGAAAAATATATATTATGAGGTTTCATTTTGCAGGTATAGTTGTTATAACTTTCTCAGGTAAAGTCCTGACACCCACTTTGGAAACAGTCGTAAGGGTTCAACTTCTGAAGTACTAGCCACTAAGCCCTAGTAGAGCTAAGGTTGTTATTATTGGGTTACTACTGCTAAGGTCTTGCAAATACCAGTTGAGAGTCAGGATGCTTTTGATAAATAATAATGACAAGGACAACTAAATAAACATCAGTAAGACAGCATTTATATTCTAAAGCATTAAGCAAGGATTTTGTAGTTTCGACTGAATGCAAATAATAACAAGTCAACATAATATGTGATGCACATTCATTAAATCATTACTGGCAATGTGCCTTCTATATTACCAACTGTATGGCAATGTCACTTGATTGTCCACCAGTACCACCACCCAATTTTGTTTATCAAAGAGAGACATTTGTCCAGTACAAATCTGTTGATGGTGACCCTCTCTCCATACAAGCATCCTTTGGATTGTTCAAGAGGTTGATTAATGAGCCCATATACTATCTACATCAAGCCAAATCAAAATCCCAGTCTCCATTTATATGAATGAACATGTACAGGCTGTGATTCTTTTCCAAACATCAAGTGTTTTAGTGTGTTAGTACCAATCTACAATTAAAGGTGTAGATATAATTTAACACCAAGAACCTTGTTGTAGCTCGAATTAAACAGGGATCTTATTAAACAGTCATAGCAATAGCTTGGCAATGTTAGACTTACAAAAGCATAGAGAAGGCTGACAAGGCTGCATAATCTAGCTTTGGCTTTGGGTCCTAAAATTATTGATAACACCAACTAAGTGTATATGCATGACTGAAAATCCATATTAAATCTCAATTTTCATACCTTTTTTCAACTTCAGGCATCACCAGTTGTGCACCTTTCCTGAAAAATGCAGGGAAAAGGAATCAGTGGCAGTGATGAATTTCTTTAATATTTAATATACCTATAAATATTGTATTTATACTCAACAAAGGTAGCTTTTCCCGTCCGGCGCATCAAGAAATACTATTCGAAGGTCCATTTTAATCTTAAAATAAATACAGACCATTTGTATCTTGACAAAATAGTTAAAATATTGGCCACGAAACCACTAGCTTCGTGGGGAAAATGAACTAAAAATTGCATAAATATTACACAAAAGCTCATAAGAAACAACTTTACCTTCAAATACATCTTCTAAGTCGTTACAATACCACTTTTCTAGCAAATTTCAACAAAAATAATTTTTTTCAAGACAATTTTATGTTAAAATCTGCAGTACAAAATCGGAACGAAAAATTGAAAAAAAGAGCGCTAAAAGAATTATGCCGGTAGGGTAATTAGACTCCTTTTCATTTCTGAATGGTAATTGGATAGTTTGCTCAATATAACTACCGGAGAATTATCCCCTCGGCATTTTCTTGCCAAATTCACAAATTGTAAACAATAAATGAATGAAAACATTTTTATATAATTTCATGTATTTAACAAGTTCTATTAAAACACTCTAAAGTTCAACATGCAAAGCAAGCTAGTTGTTGAAAGTAATTCAACTGAGGTTATGCTGTGATCATATAAAATTTAATGGGCTCCACTGAATGCCAACTTTACTGTAAGCTTAATTAAAACTTGCCTTTATACATAAAACTTGTTTTATGGGCTGTTTATATGGAAGCCACGATGACTCACTAATCGGACCTGCCCGGTAAGTGGGATGAAAGGGCTATTTATATTGAAACCAGGATGACCCACTAACCGGGCCTGCCCGGTAAGCGGGATGAGTTTGTGTTGTGTTTATATGAGAAAATTTCATATCAGTAAGTGGGATGATTTTGTTGTTTTGACCTTCGACATTGTTTTGACAGTTCTTAAAAATATCTCGCAGACAAATTGGTGGCAGCGTCTCATTGAATTTTCATCTCGGCAACTGGGCAAGCCCGGTTAGTGAGTGTTTATATGGGGAAATTCTTATTCTGGTAAGCAAGAGCCGACTTGTCCATGTGAACACACAGTAATTTTTACGTACTATTTAAAACACAAGCAGGAGTGCTTTATCAGATATAAAACACGAGTGGCAGCACGAGTGTTTTATATCTGATAAAGCACGAACTGCGAGTGTTTTAAATGGCTTAAAAAACGATCCAGCTTATGAGTTCATTGGCGAAGTAATTAAAAAAAAAACATTGTCTAAGCCGAGAAAATCAAAGCTAAAGTTTATGTAAATTAACAAGATTTTTTATCACATACAAAACCACGCGGGAAAATTTCCCGTGCATGATTCTCTCATCCTGCATGGGTGTTGACCAATCAGCGCGCTCTATTTACTTCAGTTATTTTATAATGTGCTGTGCCGCACTGTGTCATGCTGTCCTTTTCTGTATTTTGTGGTGTCCTACCATATCTTACTGACCTGTGATGCTACATTATACAATAGTATCCTGTAGTCTGAATTAACTCATTAACTGGCAACATTTCTACCCCTTCAACTGGCAAGCAATATGGCGAATTCTTCATTGAATTTGTGGGCAATCATAAAATTGGCAATATCTCAAAAACATTTCTATAAAACTTTCTGATTTTTCGAATCAGACAAGAGTGATATATAATTGTCCTAATTTAATTTAAATGAACTTGCATTCGTAAATAGATAATTAATATTTTTGAGTGAGAATTTTTGGTTTGGATAAATTTTATAGCACTAACATTTTGCCCCTCGTGACACCTAATATCTGAAGGGCAATATCTCCATAACCCTACATAAATGGCAAAATAAAATTAAATTGCTGGGTTGGTACATATTTTTATTAAAACTAATTTTCATCTTTTAGGATATAAATTAGAAAATGATCAAAAATTAAAATATATTCTCTTGAGCCTATTCTAAGTGTAACCATGCATAACATAGGGTATAAAAGACTGAGTCTACATTCACTCTGGATCAGTTTGTTAAACGAGACTCCGGGTGTCACTCTATTCTTGGACATGGCCGAACCCATAGACGTACCGGTCGTTTTGCCACCGCAGCTACCTAATCCAGCTCCAGACGAGAACCCACTAGCAGTTGAAGTGGAACAGCACGAGGCCGAACCTCAGCCTCAGGCACAGCCAGTACAGGTATGTTGTTGTTTCAAGAAGTGTTTACGTGCACTTTGGGATCTTTGTTGCCCGTGTGAGGCTGCTCGGCACGTGTATCTTGTGTTTTTCTTAGTTTATGCTTTGCGTTTCGAATCGGCCAGGCGTTTGTTCAATTCCAGCGCGATCGGACGCCTATCGAAGTGAAATTTTTCAGGCGCTAGGTCATGTCTTTGGTCTTGTAAGCACAGTATTCTAATTGATTGTAGCTGTGTGTTTACGCATTTTACATACATGGGTTTAGTTATGCTTGGTTGAATCGTTCATTTTCTGTACCTTTTGCAATAAGTGAATCGGGTTCCTTTCACATGAATCATGGGTTTCATGTTTAATCTCCCGCTACAGTTAAGAACCACGATCCGTGGTCTAGCCGTTAGGGCCGCCCCGGTCGTGCCTTAGTGCTAGTTGAGTGTTGTTCAGTTTAATTTGCGATGGGTCGTGAACATAGTTTATTGGGTTACGGCCAATTTACGGTTGTGTATGAATACAGTGTATTGGTTGTGGCCAATTTACAACTGTGCATGAAAGTATAATGTATTGGTTGAGGCCAATTTACAGTTGTGTATGAATACAGTGTATTGGTTGTGGCCAATTTACAACTGTGCATGAAAGTATAATGTATTGGTTGAGGCCAATTTACAGTTGTGTATGAATACAGTGTATTGGTTGTGGCCAATTTACAACTGTGCATGAAAGTATAATGTATTGGTTGAGGCCAATTTACAGTTGTGTATGAATACAGTGTATTGGCTGTGGCCAATTTACAACTGTGCATGAAAGTATAATGTATTGGTCGAGGCCAATTTACAGTTGTGTATGAATACAGTGTATTGGTTGTGACCAATTTACAACTGTGCATGAAAGTATAATGATTGGTTGAGGCCAATTTACAGTTGTGTATGAATACAGTGTATTGGTTGTGGCCAATTTACAACTGTGCATGAAAGTATAATGTATTGGTTGAGGCCAATTTACAGTTGTGTATGAATACAGTGTATTGGTTGTGGCCAATTTACAACTGTGCATGAAAGTATAATGTATTGGTCGAGGCCAATTTACAGTTGTGTATGAATACAGTGTATTGGTTGTGGCCAATTTACAACTGTGCATGAAAGTATAATGATCGGTTGAGGCCAATTTACAGTTGTGTATGAATACAGTGTATTGGTTGTGGCCAATTTACAACTGTGCATGAAAGTATAATGGATTGGTTGAGGCCGATTTACAGTTGTGTATGAATACAGTGTATGAATACAGTGTATTGGTTGTGGCCAATTTACAACTGTGCATGAAAGTATAATGGATTGGTTGAGGCCAATTTACAGTTGTGTATGAATACAGTGTATTGGTTGTGGCCAATTTACAACTGTGCATGAAAGTATAATGTATTGGTTGAGGCCAATTTACAGTTGTGTATGAATACAGTGTATTGGTTGTGGCCAATTTACAACTGTGCATGAAAGTATAAAGGTACGTTCACACACAGCGATTTGTCGGGCCGATTTCAGATGCACGTTAATGATGTTTGAAAAATACGTGGCAAACGTCATCTGGCGACATCACCAACTGAAAATATTCGTCATTAACATTCAGCAAAACCTAAAATCGACCCGACAAATCGCTGTGTGTGAACGTACCTTAATGGATTGGTTGAGGCCAATTTACAGTTGTGTATGAATACAGTGTATTGGTTGTGGCCAATTTACAACTGTGCATGATAGTATAATGGATTGGTTGAGGCCAATTTACAGTTGTGTATGAATACAGTGTATTGGTTGTGGCCAATTTACAACTGTGTATGAAAGTATAGTGTATTGGTTGAGGCCAATTTACAGTTGTGTATGAATACAGTGTATTGGTTGTGGCCAATTTACAACTGTGCATGAAAGTATAATGGAGTGGTTGAGGCCAATTTACAGTTGTGTATGAATAAAGTGTCTTGGTTGAGGCCAATTTACAACTGTGCATGAAAGTATAATGGATTGGTTGAGGCCGATTTACAGTTGTGTATGAATACAGTGTATTGGTTGTGGCCAATTTACAACCGTGCATGAAAGTATAATGGATTGGTTGAGGCCAATTTACAGTTGTGTATGAATACAGTGTATTGGTTGTGGCCAATTTACAACTGTGCATGAAAGTATAATGTATTGGTTGAGGCCAATTTACAGTTGTGTATGAATACAGTGTATTGGTTGTGGCCAATTTACAACTGTGCATGAAAGTATAAAGGTACGTTCACACACAGCGATTTGTCGGGCCGATTTCAGATGCACGTTAATGATGTTTGAAAAATACGTGGCAAACGTCATCTGGCGACATCACCAACTGAAAATATTCGTCATTAACATTCAGCAAAACCTAAAATCGACCCGACAAATTGCTGTGTGTGAACGTACCTTAATGGATTGGTTGAGGCCAATTTACAGTTGTGTATGAATACAGTGTATTGGTTGTGGCCAATTTACAACTGTGCATGAAAGTATAATGGATTGGTTGAGGCCAATTTACAGTTGTGTATGAATACAGTGTATTGGTTGTGGCCAATTTACAACTGTGTATGAAAGTATAGTGTATTGGTTGAGGCCAATTTACAGTTGTGTATGAATACAGTGTATTGGTTGTGGCCAATTTACAACTGTGCATGAAAGTATAATGGAGTGGTTGAGGCCAATTTACAGTTGTGTATGAATAAAGTGTCTTGGTTGAGGCCAATTTACAACTATGTATGGAAGTATAATGTATTGGCTGTGGCCAATTTACAGCTGGGAACCAATATTAATAGTGTATTAGCCATTAGGTATGAACATCATGTGTTCGTTGAGGCCAATATTTAGTCCTATATTTGCCTATCATATACTGTATTGGTTCAGACCATTCGCAACTTTGAACCTAAATAACGTGTGTTTGCCGCCAGTTTACATATTGGTATATGAGTACCATGTACTTGGTGAGAGGAATTTTTCAAATTGTGTAGACGTTCAATTCGTGCAACTGTTCACAGTCATGATGAATATAATTATTGTATTGTATGGTTGAGCCTAATTAATGCTGGGCATGCGTTTCACGCTTTGTTTGAGGCAATATTGTAATGGTATTTGAATATCTGAGTTATAACTGTTGTTTTACTTTTGAGTTGATGTTAATTTTCTTTGGGGACTCGTTGAATTAATTCGTGAATTGTTGAATTAATTCGTGGAATTAATTAGTGCCTTTGTCGTTGGTTAACTACGGCCACTTTTGGTTTATGTTTGGCTGTTGGATTCCTTATCGTTATCTACGGGTTTCTTGAGGCTAATTCCTAACTTAATTATATGTACATCGATAGTTACAATTTTAGTTGTGTGTGCATAGTGCTTATTGGTTACGGCAATTTTTCTCGTTTTGGATTTGGCATGATTTAGGTATGGTTTTTAGACCAGTTTTAACAGCGTTGCCATGGCTGGTGGGGAGCCGTACTATGAGTTTATGTACATTAAGCTATAGCGTGGGTTTTCCTCTTCTTAGATCGAGGAACAATTAAGGGTTTTGAAAGAAGAGGTCCAGACCTTAAGAGCAGATCGTTCTCCCTCGGAAGGAGTGGATGCTGCATTACAATTTGTCCGCCAGCTTGCTTTGGCTCCTCTCAGGCTTCAGGATCCGACGATATGATTGCCTCAGCACTTCAAACCTTAGCTGACCAGGCAAGGTGTGCAGAAAATCCAAAGGCGGCCGAATTTGAAGCCATTTTGCGCCATGCCAGACGAGGCCGTTTGATTTATTGGCACAAAAGAAGAGATTGTTGTTGCGTCAACCATGGCAAAGATGACGAGGAACACCAGTCGACAGACTCCAGCCCACCAATATTGTCGCCAGACTAGAGGTCGAGGGTTTGGTTGGCGTTCAGGTCGCGGTGGTGCGAATCCTGCAACATCAGTGTGTTTTAATTGTGGCCGTACTGGTCATTTCCAACGACATTGCCCGGCACGAAATTCCAACGCTTACTTTGAACATTAATTAGTATGTGTCATTCAGGAATTGTAACGTTTTTGTTGACAATATATTCTTGATCATTTGCCTGTGGCTTATTTTCTATTTGGCTATGGGGGGTTTTTGTTGATGAGAGTATTGGAGTGGTTGCTTTTGTTGAGATTACGCTTCATAATAGGGCGAAATACATCCTCCTTAATACATTAGGTTGGTATTTTAATTTCTGTGTCTGCACATGTTGGCCTGGTTCTGCCGGCACCGTCATGTCGATAATGGTTGGGCTGCAGTTTTGGTTGTTGTTTATTTTCCCCTACCTGTACATTTTGCCTAAAACATCCGTACACGTTGGATAAGGAATCTTCCTCTGCAAGTTTTGACTTAATCCAGCAAGATTTCCGTGGGACGAATTTTTTCCTTTGTGTTTCTCCTCGCCATTGCTGGACCTAGGTGCGGGCTTACTACAGCCTCGCATGCCCCGCGAGGGGTTGCCTGGGGCCGACAATGGAGTGGGCGAACTCACCGGGTCTCGGGTCGATATTTCGCTTTTACCGGAGTCCTATTTTTCTTAAGGGTACTTCCGCTCCAAAGCGCCAAAGAATTAGTAACGACCAGTCGTTTTACAGTGGGCATCACCCGAGGCCAAGTATCCAATGATGTGATTGGCAGGGCTCGTCCGTGTCTATTGTTGGCCCTGGACCGTCTCCGCTGATGGTGTCGCGGGGACAGGTTTTACCTAGCCCACGCGGCGTAATTTTCCGTGACCGTTCCTCATTTGTTCCTGGGGTTTATATAGACGCTTTTGAGGAGAGTTTTGGGGGAGAAAGTTTTGGGTTATGAGGGTTTGAACCGTTCTTCTAGTTCCGCCACAATCATATAGACGCTTTTGAGGAGAGTTTTGGGGGAGAAAGTTTTGGGTTATGAGGTTTTGGTATGGGTTTAAGTTACGGGTAGTGGTTAGGTTTGTATGGGTGAGATGAGGCCCAGCCTCAAATTACAATCCTAATCCGTATAGTCCGGCGACAGGGCTCGCATTTCCCATAATTCTCTTCCTGTAAGCCTATGGAAGCATTGTTGCAGTTAGAATAGATTACTATTCTAAGTGTAACCATGCGTAACATAGGGTATAAAAGACTGAGTCTACATTCACTCTGGGTCAGTTTGTTAAACGAGACGCTCTTGGGTACGGCGTGATTGACCTAACGGGGGAAGGTTATAATATTGGCTGTTGTTTATTGTCCATATAATCTTTAGTTTAGTTTAGTTTGATATAGTGTTATTATTATTTCATTTGCAATGTGTTTTTTTTGTTGTTTTTTTGTGTTGTTTTTTTTGAACGACTAGGCACAGACAGATTGTGATAGTAAATTGCGAAAAAGTTGCTCAAAAAAATCCGAAAAGTTGCTCCAACACGCCGAAAAGTTGGCTAAAAAGTTGCTAAAAATGGAACAAGTTGCTGCCAAAGTCGGGAAAAATGCTCCCAAAATTTAGTATTTTCCGCACAGAAATTTACTGGTTGTCTGGTTTATTTGCTTATATTTGCAAGAATACACATTTGACATCATGAATGACTGTATTTCAAACTTCAACGAGCATGTACAGTATTCGGTACTTTATATCACAGGTTTTATGCGCTCAATACAAACAACACTTAACAAGTATTCACACTTCACAGGAACTGTAATGAGAAAATTAATGGGAGTTCAATCTCAGTTTCAACAGTTCCTCGCTTGATGATGATGCGTCCGCCATATTTTAAATATTAATTTTGTGAATGCTGGAATAAATTAAATTGCCTCTCATAGAGCCCAGGCCCCGGCCGGCCATACTTTTGCTAAAAGTATGCACATTTTAGGGAAAGTTGCTCGAAGTTGCTCGTTTGGCAAAAAGTTGCTCAAAATTCAAAAAGTTGCCAAAAGGTTGCCGAGCACAATCTGTCTGTGCCTACCAACGACTGGTACCTGCATCGCTCTTATAGGCTTACGGGCTCGCATTTCCCATAACTCTCTTCCTGTAAGCCTATGGAAGCATTGTTGCAGTTAGAATAGATTACTAGTCCAGGACCTCATGTTTACAACATAAAATGGAGAAGAGTAGGTTGTTGTTCACGGGTCAAAACATCTATAAGCCAAAACGCAGTGATTGTACCTCCTCGAAGTTTTAAATTCACACAAATATATTTGATAAAACAAATAGTACAATAATTTATCTGTTTTAATATAAACAAAGGATGAAAAGAGTGAGAGAAAAGCGGGCATTTGGGGAGGTGTTTTTAAACCAGACTTCGACAACCGACATATATTATTCAAACGCAATTTGCGGTGACAAAACAAAAAGCTGTTCATTTCTCTACTCAAAGCACTAAAAGTCAGTCATCCACAAAGTGAAAAATATCTTAACTTTACACCAGGTAAGAACTTTAGCTCAATTTTCTTGTGTTTCTATTGAGAAAACAGCGATTTTTTTGTGTCCAAAAATTTTTGCGCATCTGTAGTCTACTCATAAGACAAGATAATGGCAGACAGGCGGCTTCTTTTTTAAATCTAGCTCAAAAAGCAAGCACGTTTTTCAGTTTGAAATAGGTCGTAAAAGAGAACAATCGTGTAAAAATACAATCTTCATACTCCAATGAAATGCACAATTTAATATTTAGGTGTTCTATATTGCTGTAAAATGATGAAATAAGGTCCTCAATATCTGGTTGCTTTTCAGACGGGAGTAAACACGTAGCTTCCATATTTTCGCGTGTGCACTTTTGAAAAGATAAACACCTCAAAGATATAGCTTTTATTTCACAAAATAACGAAATATCCCATGAGTATTATTAAAAGTCTTCTATTAAAACGATTTCATGATAAATAAGTGAACATTGGGTCCGAAATAGCTGCTAAATACCGATTTTGGAAAGGGCATCAATTTCATTGCTTCCTGCAAAGGAAGCAGTTGCAGCGAGGAACCGGCATATTTTGCAAACAGGTGTCCTGACCTATTTTACATCTTTCCCTTCAAGTGCTCAATGTGCAGTTCTTAATTCAATTCACTGGTTTTAAGCCACAATATTAGTGGTCGTTTTAAGACGAAATTTACAAAAATAGATGGAACGGTCATTGTGGATCATTCTACTTAGTTTTAATGTGATTTTACTAGGAGTATTCATGCCAAAAAGACGACATACGCACATAGTAGGTAAAATATGTAGTGGTTTGAATACACTTTTGCTAAATTCACAACTTGGACAAGAAGATCAACAGAAGGGTTACGAAAACAGTCAAATAATGCCACACACATGCACGAACAGTTCTTCTAAAAGGGTAATATTAAACTAGATTTAACCTGCTAAAATGCTGTCGAAGTTTGGGAGTTTTCACAACTTTTCTATTCAAAAACAGGCTAAAAAAGATCGTATCTACTCACTTGTGTTTGGTGCTCGTGTTCCTTGTGATTTCCGACTATTATTTTCCTTAAAATTTACAAAATACCCATGTTTTCGGCTCAAAAGCTCGCGAATGGATTTCGACAAGAACTTGACCAAAAACGCCGAGACATTCCCTTTCCGTTTGGACCAAATTTTCTATGTTGAGCTCTTGAAAATCCTCTTCTTTTTTGCCCTTAAAACTTGCTGTAAATTCCCTTCTTGTAACATATAGCCATTGCGTAAAGGTTTTGTAAAAAAATAGAATATTAAACTTGAAAATCTTTGCGAGTTTTCGATCAATTTCCTCACCTAAAGTGTCGTTGGAAAGCTCGTGTTTCGCGTTCTATATTCGTATTGGTTGCTAGGCAACCTGTCAAACACGTGCTTGGCAATCGTGCCCGGAAGTTGACATGCCAATCTAGGGCGCATCCGGGCGCATTGCCAGTTACCCCCTTGCCAATTCCAGGGCGCATTCGGGCTCATTGTTGTGCTGTGCCGCACTGTGTTATGTTGTAATGTGTGCTTTCGTACAATATTTTACTGATCTGTGATGCTACATTATACAATAGTATCTGGTACTCTGAGTTAATGTGCTGTGCCGCACTGTGTTATGTTGTGCTTTTCTGTATTGTGTGCTGTCCTGCCATATTTTACTGACCTGTGATGCTACATTATACAATTGTATCCAGTAGTCTGAATTAATGTGCTGTGCCGCACTGTGTCATGTAGTACTGTGTGGTGTCCTATAATATTTTACTGACCTGTGATGCTATGTTATACAATAGTATCTGAATGGTACTCTGAGTTAATGTGCTGTGCCGCACTGTGTTATGTTGTGCTTTTCTGTACTGTGTGGTGTTCTACCATATTTTACTGACCTGTGATGCTACATTATACAATAGTATCTGGTACTCTGAGTTAATGTGCTGTGCTGCACTGTGTCATGTTGTGCTTTTCTGTATTGTGTGGTGTCCTGCCATATTTTACTGACCTGTGATGCTACATTATACAATAGTATCCTGTAGTCTGAATTAATGTGCTGTGCCGCACTGTGTTATGTTGTACTGCATGTGTGGTGTCCTACCATTTTTCACTGACCTGTGATGCTACATTATACAATAGAATTTGGTACTCTGAGCTTATGTGCTGTGCTGCACTGTGTTATGTTGTGCTTTTCTGTATTGTGTGGTGTCCTACAATATTTTACTGACCTGTGATGCTACATTATACAATAGTATCCTGTAGTCTGAATTAATATGCTGTGCCGCACTGTGTTATGTTGTACTGTGTGGTGTCCTACAATATTTTACTGACCTGTGATGCTACATTATACAATAGTATCTGGTACTCTGAGTTAATGTGCCGTGCCGCACTGTGTCATGTTGTTCTTTTCTGTATTGTGTGGTGTCCTAGCATATTTTACTGACCTGTGATGCTACATTATACAATAGTATCTGGTACTTTGAGTTAATGTGCTGCGTCGCACCGTGTTATATTGTGCTTTTCGGTACTGTGTGGTGTCCTACCATATTTTACTGACCTGTGATGCTACATTATACAATAGTATCCAGTACTCTGAGTGTAATGTGCTGTGGCACACTGTGTCATGTTGTGCTTTTCTGTACTGTTTGGTGTCCTACCATATTTTACTGTCCTGTGATGCTACTCTATACAATAGTATCGGGTACTCTGAGTTAATGTGCTGTGCCGCGCTGTGTTATGTTGTACTGTGTGGTGTCCTACCATATTTTACTGACATATGCTGTACATAGTGTGCTCTAACTGTGATAGGCTGTGCTGTACTGCTCCTTCCTGTACACTGGCATACTGTGTTGTAGCGTACTGTGCTTTGCAATGCTGTACTATGCAGTGCTAAACTGTATTAAACTCTTAATGTCTTGTCTTGTTTTTTTACAAGTCTTGTCTTTTATCTCTTAGCTTGAATTGCATTGTATATGACAATTATAAGGTACAGTCTAGTTTATAAAAACAAAATCTAGTTATTCACGTAGTAAATTCAATACGGTACGGTACATAAATATAAAGTATAATAAATTGTCGTACACTGCATTATTGAGTTGGTTTGACAAAAAAAAACACTAACTCCTCTGCACTGAATATTGAAAATAAAACAACAAGTAAAGACTATTCCCTTACCTAAACATAATACTGTAGTCCCTTTCTACTTTTTGTGCAACTAGGCACGTTCTATTCTTGTGTACAAGGCAAAAGAACGAAATCCGAGCGAGTTGAAATTGTCAAAGTCACCAAAAATACGACGCCATTTTGCTTTCTTCCAACAACAAATAACTCCAAAAATGGAGTTAAATATGACTAACTCTAGCAAAAGAGAGTTAATCGTTCATACTAATTAGCTCGCCAATACGCGTAACCCCAATAAAGGCAGGGGCGCACATTCCAAAAAAGTTTTTGGGGGGTGTCCATTGTTCAGGGACCGACTTTTTATATTTGTTTGACCACATCAAAACATGTATTACGAGTTAATGTAAAAATATGTGTAGTGCCAAGGGTGTAGAAGGATTGTTAAAAAGTAGGTTGTCGACAAAATTTTCAAAAACTTGAGTCTGTAGATCCTTGGAAATGGCATTTTCAGAGTCTTCTGTACCTCGTTCGTTATAGGCCCTTTCATTAATATATATATAAGATTTCAAACACTCTAGTTTCGAATTCAAATATTTCGCTGCAATTTTCTTTAAATGCAGTTATTAACTCTTTCTAAACGGTAGCGTCGAATATCAACCGCCAAAGGATGATGATTTTGAGCGCATGTATCTTTGGCGCCCCTCACCCAAAACGGACGAAAATACCACCAATCGATTCAACAAACACACCTGTTCTTGACTAATGCCAAACAAATCGCTAAACACATTGTTTTACAGATCTCCGTTAGTTTTAACACATTTGTAATCTGATATTTATTATATCGTAAACTAATTATATATTCAGTACCTTTGGTCGATTATAACTTCTGTTGTGATCTTCACTAATACATCGTTTTATAGAGCTTTAAAAACAGTACATACTGACCAACTTGCAAAGAAACACAATAAAAATTGACAAAGTTACGGCGAAATTTGAAATGTAGCGTACGGGTCAAACCGGAATTTCAGACAAAAACAACCGGAAAAGGCCCAAACACAAACAAAAGACTGTTGCTATGGTTTTTTAAGTGGCCGGAATGAATTCCCCAGGTACAATACCCTATATAAGATCTTTTCGTCGGGACTGAAGCGCGTGGGCAAACCATATATAGTCAAACTACGGCAAGCGCGTGAATTCCCGATAAATAAAAAAAAATTCAAAATAAATATTTCTAAAAGCCGTATCGAAGGCACGTTTTACAGCCGAAAGAAACAGATAAAAAGCTAAATTTCGATCAGTAGAAATCTTTCAAGATATTAAAGATATTAAAAGATATTAAAGATTGTTTGATTTGAACTGAAGTATGACTGGAGGTATGTTTGGGATTAAACTTTTAGTATTTTTGATTCTGTAATATATAATCGGCAAAATAGCCTACTTTTAAAAAGCTTATTTTGTAAGGATTCCAATGGTGTTAATTTCATTGCCAGGGGGTAAATATTTTGCAAAGGAGATCGTACTCAAAGTGCTCTTGCGACAACTTGCGACAACATAATTAAAATGCGACCGACCAGAAAGAGTGAAGAAAACGCCCCCCAAAACGTAAACTTCAACGTAACAGTATAAAGACTCGATAAGGAACTGCATTTTTACAACAGAGTTGACTTAATTTTACTCGAGAATACTGACGTGGAAATAGAACGCACAATGCGGCAGTGCAAAAGTTAGGAGGTTTTGCGCAGTCGCGTATGGCTATGTCATCTTACATTTGAGTATATTGCTTTAAGAGGAAAATATATCTCTGGGTTTTGCAATGTTGATTTATTTTATTGACAATTTTTGTATCGTTTACTATACGTTTTTTAGACAGGATGTTTCGGACCAACTCGGACCGAATTAAGTAGTGTAACTTTACAATTTGTTATAACTCGAAATATGGGGGTACAATTTTACCTCCACCAAAAAGGAGTAATAGGGGAGTTAAAATAACTCCATGAAAATAGCAATGTATTCATCATTAAATATCTATAAATTAGGTAAATATAAGAACAAATATAAATAACAATTGGAGATAATATATGTAAAGGATGTCCAGAGACAAGATTTGCCATATTAAAGTTGTAGTAAAATTCTCCCTAGGATAAGTTAATATAAGAGCAAAGTTAAGAATACAACTTATAAAATGACATGAATGATGGATTGCCATGCCTGTAAGTCAATGGCCCACTCTTGCCCACTTGGGATAGAGAATATTCAAAACGAATACTCATAACTATTCATTTCTTAAGAAGGATTTAAAGTAAATTTAAAACAATTAGCTTGCCCTCAACACATTGCCCTCAGCATTTTTTGCAAGTAAAATTGTCAGGTCATTACCAGGAGAATATAGTATTCTGGCACCACTGCCAGACAGAGAATGCATATTCTATGCTAGCCTTGGCCAATTACTGGAGAAACAGTCCCTTGAAATTTGTATCCCCCATTTACAAGAACCCGGGTTGGAAGACCCCATCTACAACCCGGGTTGGAAGACCCTATGGGGCTTATTTTTATTGCATTCACATTATAACCCGGGTTGGCTGCAACACTGCAGTCTGGATATTTGTTTTCAACCCAGACCAGCTTGAAGCAACCCTGGTTGATATTCAATTGAGATTGTGGTATTTTTCTGTTCATAACTCTTTCAGTACACACTATTTTGCTGACACACATGTGTCGAACCTTTCTACCATCCACCTTGTCAGCCTGGTGTCCATGATCAGTTGTGCTGTTGTGACATTGTCAAGAAGGGAGCTGACACGGTGTCAGTACATCTTTGCAATCAGTAAACTGATTTTCATACATACAGCACCCAAACTGACAAAACACATGAAGAAAGATCCAGACTATTTTGCATCAGTGACCATGACTCGGTCATGACAAATGGAAACAAGGCTCAAGTGCATAAATGGGGCATTAAACAGTAGTGTTTCTTTTGGAAACTGCAGGCAAATGCTGGGAGTTGGTGGAAATAACTGGAAAATTGGTTATTTTTACAATAACAAATGTTTAGATAACAATATCTTTCAAGCAAATTTTTATATTAAAAAAATAATGAACAATACATTCTGCATTTAAGATCAATTTCATGGTCGCAAGTTCAAAATTCGGCTGCATTATAAACGTAGATTCACTCCGCAAAAGGCTATAATTATTTGGGCAGGCTTCCAGTTTTATAGTATAATAAATAAAAACAAGTACTATTAAACGTGTACAAATATCTATATTACAGGCTTGGTCATTTGGGGGAATTGAAAACCTTTTGTTGATCAAGATTAAACATATATGATAAAACCAAATTACTTACTTTCCTTTCAAGGTATTTTTGAGTAGATTCTGCCTCCATATTTGGAAAGCAAACTAGAAATTGTCTTCTCATATGATCGTGGCGATAAAATATTCGAAGTGACTATATGACCGACAGCCGGTCACGTAAATATAAAATACTATATGACCAACCCTAAACCCCATCTTAACCGGCCCTAACCCTAACCCTAGAACGACAAAACGAGTCAGAATAAAAAGTAAGAAAAAATATTTTTTTTAGTAAAATGTAGCTGCGCGGATCCGATTCGAACCCGTGACATACGACTGACAAAGCAACGATGTGACCACTACACCACCAGTGCACCGTTGAAAACATTCGCAATTAATTTGTTTTAAAGTGATATTAGTCTAATAGTACAAAACTGCCGGTCATATAGAAAAATACAAAATTCTAGACTGCCGGTCATATAGTATTTTATATTTATGTGACCAGCTGCCGGTCATATACGGTAGTCACTTCGTAAAATATTATTCCCGCAAGGACAACTTTGAACGAACACAAATGCCGATATAGAGCGATGAGTTTAGTACATGGTCGCGAAGTGTCATAAATTTGCGAAAATCCACGTTCGTTCACGTTGTCCGCCACATATTTCTATACAAATTTGTATCACTCCGTGTCCCCGGAAGTGATTTTCGCATATTATATAATGTGGCTTCACTTTTGCCACCTATAGAAGCTATATCCAGTCTACTATTAGATCAGTGGTCCCAACTCCAGAGTACAATTTTGAAAAAAGTTTTCATATAAATGCCAAAACCCGCGCATGCACATAACTTAAAAAAAACGTCCAGTCCAGTCCATGACAAAAGAAAAATGGCGGACGACTTTGCATTCCCAATGTTTTCACATACCCGGGTGTAAATATCCGAGAGGAATTAGTACCCTCGCACGGAACTTCGCGCCGGCTCGGGGATAATATGTATAATAATAATAATAATAATAATAATAAAAATACATAATAATAATAATAGTAATAATAATAGATAGATAAATAGATAAAATCAGATATAAAACGTATTGTGTATAATTATATGGTATATCAGGACACAAAATTGAAAATCTTCCCAATGACCCTTTAGTACTATTGAAAAAGAACTAGGCGTTAATTCAGTTAATGGAGAAGACAGAAATGTTAATCATAATGTTATTCCAAAAAAGTTAGCATTTAATGTATGTGCATTAGTCCAACGTTCATCGAACCCACAAATTCAATGCGTACGTGGTTATTGTATCTCGCCAGTAATAGTGGTCGCCGAGAGAGTCATAACCAAAGTCGATGTGGGGTTCGCTTCCACCAAACGATGAACCATAATTGTTTTCAGTGATCCCAATACCATGGTCCGCTCTATAACAATTGTCACCTCCTCCGCCGATCATCATAACCGCACCATCTCCAGCGCCATTTTTATTACACCAAAACCCGATAAAGTTACTGCTTTGAATATCACCGTTACAACTATGCATTTCAAATCCAGCTGTGTTCTGATACCGTCCGCCATATTTTATCATACAACTACTCAGGCACTTTTCAGTGGCCCAAACAGTTCTGTTACGAAAGTTCCCAAAAGAGGTGATATATTGACGAAATGCGTTTCCCTTGAGACAATTGTTGGTTGTTTCCAACAATGGTGTATGTGATTCATCATCAGTTCTGGTGATTTTTATTTCATTTCCTGGTGTTCTCCAAAAGCCTTCAGAAAGCATGTCTTGGTTGTATAAAGGATCCAATACTGCTCCATAACTAAATATTCTGTCATACCAAAAATAGGCATTGTTCATCCAGTTTTTGTTATCATTATTAGAAAAACGAGCTACAAGTGTCCAACCAGAAGGCATGTCACAATATACCTGTTCAGAAATCAAAATATATCGTACAGTGTTCATCCCAAAATTTGTTAAGTGGACAAATGTACAAAACACTATTTCCAAAACACCGCCGTCCCCAAAATTGCATTAAGATATCATGGGTGGGGTTGGGATAACTTGTTATTATGGATATGGTTTCAAATAAAAGACGTCAGCTTAAGTTATTAGTCATATATGATATCGATTTTGGCAGGTGTGGTTTTGTTCCATGGAAATATTGAAAACTATTACTATGAGTATCACCAAATGTAAAATCCTACGATTTTATAGATTAAGCATGGCTTGAACATCATAACTGTAGAATATTTATCGCTCACCTTCAACAATCCGACGAAATATACCCCACTAGGAAGATGTGGTTTTTCTCTTGCTAATGATTTGCAACTGGCAATGTCTAAAGCAAAGAAAAATGTGATTGTTGCTTGCAGTTCCTAATAAATCATAAAGACCACTCGAGTGTTAAAAATATTATCTCATACCCAGGAACAGGTGCAATGAATTTAGTTGTATTGTCGATATCTGAGTAGATTTTAACACGCATATGTAACATTTGTATGAAGAAGATATTGGAGAGCGCGTTCTACATAATTATATTACTTAAAGTATGAAGAATTATGCAGGTGCTAAAATTTGTGCATGATGCAAGCGTTAAACCAAAAATATTACCTAGTTATTTGTACAGTTAGCAAGTTACATTCGGCAAAAATATTTTTTTACATGCAGATATAAAGACAATTAATTTTTCGTAACTACGATCAGTGAAAAAACACTGTGGATAAAGTATCAAAATATTGTCTGCGTACAATATAATTGGCCCGCACCCCCCGTTCAATGTTGAGTGGGAAATTTATCGCGTAAAATTTAGCTTAGTAGAATAGCAACATTGTTCAGGGTGGAGGCAGGGAGGAATATGGTTTATTTGGCCAACAGCATTATACATTGTATATTTATCTATATAGCTAGCTACTGTCCAAAAACGTTTTTGTCACTGATTGTAGTTCAAGAAAATGACAACTTTTTATTCATACGCAAATACGAAAAAAAACTTTCAGGACTTACCTAAATATATATTTTCCAAAAGTTTAGTAACTCTTGCAAGCCGTTCATCCATCTCAGAAACCTTTAACGTATAGTATTAGAAAAATGAAATAAAACAAGTCAACAATTACTATATCGGATAGATCAAGCGTGATTCTAAGTAGCCTGCGTGGCCGGCCCTCCTTGGAGCGGAAATAAGGAACGAAGAGTGAGGGCCTGCTGCAAAATTGACAACGGGATTTTTGAAAAATCTCGTAGCGAAATACGCATCTAAAAGGAGATTATGGCAAAACGTAGCAAAATTTTGCGTATGTAAACAACGAATCTCGTAGTCGTAGTAGTAGTCGTAGTCAAATCTAAAGCTCTCTATTACTACATTTCTTCGTCTTGATTGATATGTTTATGCACAAGCGCATGTTTATGCACATTTCCTTCGGTTCGTGGTTTTCCGTATAATTTAGCTGTGTTTTATCGGTCAATTCTAATGAGCATGTATTAGTGTGTTTATATACGAAAATCGGTCTTTGCGGCAGACCTTCACTTCCCCTTTTTCCTTTTTCGCTCCAACGATGCACGTTCACGCAGCCTAGGTTCTAATGTAAAAACGCTGCCTAAACTCGCGCATGCCCATAAAGTAGAAAACCGTCGATGACCGTCCATGACGTAGGGTCCATGACATAACGGCGGACGACTTTGCATTCCGCTATGTTGTCACATACTCGGGTGTAAATATCCGAGCGGAATTAGTACCCTCGCACGGCTATTCGCGCCGGCTTGGGGATAATTATGAACATTTTTGTTTACGGACCTTTTCATCTTCAGCCAGAACTTTCCATTTTTCGTTGCTTCTGATATGTAACGTCTGATTATCTTTCCGATAGACTAACAATCCACTGACTGCCGGAACGTCCTTAAAATTTGCACCATTTTCTATGACTACCACCTAATGAAATTTAATGATATATCTGTGTAGTTATATATACCAATATAATTGAATAGTTTTGTATACATCAGAATCTTCGTAACCAACAGCGGTTTCGCCTATAGCTAGGATCTTTAGGTTACTCTATATTTATAGGTGAATCCGCTAGTAATTACAAAGGTGATTAACGCCCTTATTTTATGGCGTACATTCGTGTAAATTTGGTAGCAGATATAGGAGTTCACTAGCTCGCACGTTTCGGCGCCGTCGAAGCTACCACAATATATGATTGCAGTATATCTTGTAATTTAGAGATAGGTGCCAATATCAACTATATAACGGTCGCCTGCACGTAGTTCGCTTAACAGTTGTAAGAAAAAAACTTTATTTCTTTTCAAGCGCCCTAGATAATCCACGAAACGATCGTATCCTGCTTTCTCCCTACCGCGTTTGATTGTTTACGTAACCCGCAATCAGTGCAACATAACCGCACTGATTATCCGGCAGGTAAAGCTCAATAATCGAGATTATTATTTATGTAAAATAATTCATGGCTTCTGATTGGCTAACAGCCATGTGTGAAATTGTCATGTCCAACGAGTGACGTCATAACGTGGAATACGACTTTTTCATCCACGTTATGACGTCATAACGTGGATGAAAAAGTCGTATCTCGCGTTATGACGTCATGCCAATGACGACGACATCAACTTCCGAAGAAGCGGGAATGTGAAACAAAACAAATGGCGTCCTCAAGGGAAAGGTTCGCCAACCTTGAGGAAGCTGAATTTCAAAAACTACTTGAAGACAAAGATTCGCATAATACAAAAAGATCAACGAAGGTCTGTAGAGTGATTTTTGAAGATTATTTAAAAGCAAAGAATGTAAATTTCCCAGAAAACGGAAGTTTTAAACGGTAAAGATTACGACAAAATTCTAACAAAAATTAATCTGCAATTCGATGTGTTTGCTTTGATAGCTTCAGTCGCAATGGCTTAGCAAAATATGTATTTTCATACGTACGATTGATTGAAATTAATTAAGTAGCCACATGTATACGTCAACTGAAGACTGTATGTATTATAATAATACGATATATTTTTTTATTGTACTTTTCCTTTACATGTCGTTTTTGCTAGGTATTACATAAATACAATGCGTCGCAATGCTATAGGTATTACATAAATACAACGTGACGGTTTAACTTATCGAGATACGCTTTACATCCATTCCCGCAGGTGTCCCAGACACAGGCAAAGTTTTCAAATATGGGTAAAACAAATGCATTACTAGAAATACATGCATGCAGCAATCCCTCGCCCTTTCTACCGACTATATTTCAAAAATATTATCATGCATCATCATGTTTATGCACATGTAACATCAGTTGCTAAATGTTTCGGTAAGGCATGTACATGCGCAATCAGTGGTTTCCATGGTAACATAAATTAAAAATTTGTGCGCAAAATGAAGAAATGCACAGATTAATACTTTGAACTGTAGAATTATATACAGTATTGCCAGTTTAGCAATTTTATTAGGCATTCAATAAGCTTCAATGTAAGGTGAATTCAGCCTTTTACGTTTTGTAAAAAGTTTCGAAATATGTTCATAAAATTCCTTTTCAGCTATAGTCAAGAAACTGTGAAATGAAATATATTCATCACAAATGTTTCAGTTAGTATATTTGAAATATTTTTTTCTCAAGCAACATTGTTTGTTTGGTTTTGTCTTTGACAGCCAAACGAATTTTTAATACTTTAAGCTTGTTTACAATTCAAACACGACAATCGCACGAAGCACCAATACTTGTTCAAGTACGTTCGTCGTTGTAGTTTAGCGTGTTTTACCGTTTCTTTATAAAATCCTGTTTCGCAGTCCGTATAAAGATTTATAAAACTATAGACAAAAATTATTGCAAAATGAAATATTGGGAGTTAAATTTCTGACGCGTACCCTGAAAAAAAACCTTTATCTTAGCCAATCACAAACGTAAGAGATAGCAGTCCACTCTAGGCTTGTGCTCACGCATGAGCATAACGAACGAAACAGTCCACGACGTAGGGTCTATGACATAATGGCGGACGACTTTGCATTCCGCTATGTTCGCGCATACCGGAGTGTAAATTTCCGAGTTGAATTAGTACCCTACCAAGCGCCGTTAACTCGGGGACAAATATATAGAAAGACATCATTAAGAGAAGAAACTAAATAGTCTCTTCCCGAAATTGCTGGCTGGCAATGAGAAGCTGCCTATTTGCAATGATTTACATTGTCTGCCTCGATTCAAGCTATTGTACGTTTTGTGTGTACTCAAGCAAATTTGGGAAGTGTCTATTGATATTCAGTATTTGACTGAGCCTCTCCAGCAGGCAACTGTAGCATAAAAACGGGAGAATTGCGCAGTACTTAAGAAGTTAAAACTTTGGTGAGTTGCTTCCCAAAAATCGATATGTCAGCACGTACGTGGCCTTGTACAAAAATTGATAGGGAGACTTAAAATGGACTAAATATTTCCGATGTTTACGCTTTTCAAAGACGAACGGAACGTTTCTCTAAAATTATCAAGGATTGAAAACGTTCGACGGTTGGATTTCAACGAGATATATTTGGCGATATCTGATAACAATGCTAAACGTTTCAGGTTTGATGACAAAGTCTGAATTATTAATGACTTAAAATAATTGTATTTGACTTTGAAATACCTAACAGATCTAATAAGGTAAGAAAATATATGCTACATAAGATCTATATTATATAATATAATACCGTAGATTTAACATGCGAAATATTATGTAATGCTACATGTATCAGAAAGGTAACTTATACAGACTTGTAATATTTAAGTTTGTGATACTATTAAATTTTCTTTTTTTTGATATAATGATATTTGTTGCTGTTATTATTGCTATAATTTATGTTTCTTTTTTACCAATGCAATTTTATTTGTAGCAATAGATAGCAAATTTTAAATCTAAATAATGTCAATCATAAATCACAATGGATCTACTTTGTTATTTTATTGTTTCCGATAACAGAGGATTTTACCGGCTGTCAAGTGGATGGGGTGGCATATTGGTACATAGTTGTTAATCTATTTATATACTCATAGTGCACCCTAATGTGTTGTCTTTATCTAACACAAGACCTGACTTAGTTAAATTGGAAAAGGAAATTGGCAAATATATTTTCAGATACGGTTTTGTATTCCAGGGAATCCCTGTAAGATGTTGTCTCTTGTAGTCTAGCTACCAGCTGCCTTGCTTGATTCAAGTGAGGTCGTGGCTAGAGAAGCTGACCCAGTTTCCCTGTATGGTGAAATTGTTTCAAAAATAATCTTTTTGCGACGTCAGGCCAACCTGTCTAACCGGTTTCATATAAACACCCCCTCAGTGCTACTCATTCCATAATCTCAGCTCAAGTGGAAAGTACTTGAATTAATTACTTTGACAGATGCCATTTCTTCCAGAATCATTACCAAATGGCGTGCCCAAACCTATTAAGTTAGGTGAGAGGTTCAACACCATAATCCAATCAAATATTGATTGCATTAGATTATAATACAATATCCTATATATGCAATATTTGAGTTATAGTGCGAAGGTATAACTTTACAATGACAAAACTGTCTTATTTATTAAAACTGCCAGAAATTATTTAGCAGCATCTGAATGTTTCCAGTCAATAATTTGTATTTATGCTGGCTTTAATGAGTGTTTAGGCTTAATCTATTAAAGGCTATAAATAATGACCTTATGTGTGGTTTTGTTTGTTCACAAGTCATTTTTATGTTCAAACTACTTTTGTGATAATATTTTCAACATGTTCAACAATATTCAAGAGGGTTTTTTGTCTGGAAGTTGGTAGAGACAATGGGACATAAAGGGCCTTCACGTAACACATGTTACCGACAGTTTATTATATGTCATTGACTATATTATGTCCACTCCTTTACAAAACGTTCCCATGATCCCTCAGATTCCCTCGCCTTTGCATAACGTTGTTATACAAATGTCGTTTCTAAAAATGACTGGCTTTTAAACTTCCGAAGAGTACATTTTGATTTCGTGTAACTATATTAGATATTAATATCGCTTAATCGTTGCATTCGTATATTTTAAATTTCTCCACTTAATATTTTGGTGACCGAAGCTCCTCAAAGTACCCGGGATAAACGATGAAAAGGTACGAATACTGTAAATATAGCTTCAAGTGCTCTATAAAGTTTTGCATAGTAAGAACCAAACTATTGGTATATATTATTTTAAAAAGAGATACTTTTTGTTAACATAATGTAATTTACTACTTGGAAAAGCTTGAGATTGTATTTATGTAATACTTCAACCGAAATACACTAACTTCCTTAAAGGCACAAACCCAAGTAAATGTATTTAGTTATCATAGTAGCAAAATATTTACTTACGCCATCATTTATAACAGGTTCACTTCTTCCACATTTTCCCTAAATAGAATGAAATTCACATACTATTCAAAATCAAATTCGCACATTTTCAAAATCAATAATTGCCTGTCAGAGGCCATCATTTATGCGTTATGGTACAGTACTGTGGTTTTTACTTACTTTTTTGCTAACTACTAGTGCTTGTCTGCAATTCATTTTTAAATAAAATGCGATATTGGAATTGAAATTTTATTAACATAACTGCAGCACTATTTTATCTTTTACGAAAGATAAAAATTTGGCCTGCACGATACGCAAAATTTGGGATGTTATGCACTCGTTCCATTGTTTTAATCTAATGCCAAACGCAAATTTATAATATGAAAAAGCACGGCTATAATCACTAACTTTCACAGGTATATTTCTGTCTCCCTCCAATTTATACCAAGCAGTATCACCATTCTCCTCTTCTCTCTTAAACTCCATACATTTCTCCCAAACTTTACGTGGAAGATCTAATCTCACCCAAAACCAAGCTGATGCATGTTTTGTTATTGTACCGCCATTTGTTGCTTGACATTCTTTAAGACAGTAAACATCTCTTCCACCAGGTGGACCATAACATGCACAACACTAAAATATGATATAATGGTAAAATACATTAGTGGACATGGAGTTCGTCTTTTTCCTCGGGGGCATTTTCGTAATATTCTACTTACGCAATAGATTTTGGGATACACGTGGGGAAGTATTGAATTAACAGTAAATACGTAATAATAATAATAATAATAATAATATTTAACACTTATATTTAATAATCAATGCGCATTACAATACAAAATATAAAGTTATACATGCTATTATACAGAATATATCCAAATACAATTTAAAATATGAAAATTGTCTAAATTAGCTACGTCCTGGTAAAAAATGTTATCCTAGTATATAGTTACAATTAAAAGCTTTTTGAAATAGAAGTGTCTTGAGTTCATGCTTAAATTTGCCAATATTAATTTTGTCAATGCTCTGGCAGAACCTTATTCCATAGGGTTGGGGCTGCAACCATGAAAGATCGATTTGCCATTGTCGTTTTGGTGATACACCTTGGTCTATAGCCAGAAGAACACCATCATCATTTCGTCGCAAAATGTAATGCGAAGCTGGCAAAATGGAAACTAAATCCTGCAGGTACTTTAGTGCCAAACCTTGCAGAACCTTGAACGTAATTACAATAATCTTGTATTCAATGCGACTGCGCACTGGTAAACAATGAAGTTCCCGTAGTATAGGTGTTATGTGGCATATTTTAGATAGAGATGGATTCACCTTTTGATGTTTTTACCAGTCCGGATTAAGAAATGGTAAGGTTTACTGTTTCGTAGCAGGTTGTATTCAAAATAACCGAAGCTTCTTTTTCTCCGCCATTACCAGGGGAAGAGTAGCTCCCACCATGGTTCCCTGCCTTACAGCGCCACTAAAAAGCTCGTGCTTTGGTTTACCCACACATATGTCCCAGAGTTCACTGCGAAAATATTGGACGATGTAAATAGAAATAATTAATTATAGACGTATTAGGAGAAGATGGATATACAGAAAACGTCATGCTTGTAATTGATGCAAGTTGCTGGTGGTAATGAGCAGGTAGCAAACAAGAATCTGGTTTGCAATCTATCAAGGGGGGAAAAAGGTAGACACGTAACTGGTTAGTCCTGGGATTGTGTATGTCTTACAATTTTGTTTCAATTTTTTGAAATATAATTCATACATTATGTAACAGATAAAGGGATAATGTATTCTGTATTGCAATAAGATTTTCAACAGTACTTGGCGCCGACATGATAGGCTGCCTTTTTATTGCTCCGCTATATTTTAGTGAACTTTACATTTTTAACTATTTTCCTGTTGTTTAATACAACCAGGAACTTTACTAACGCCAGGATGATGTCTTACTCAAGAAATTTCCTTTTATCGCTTCGTTCTTGGCACAAAACAACGGCACAAATTAAGGCTAGCGTCAGACATTTTGAAACAAGACAACAACAACCGGCGAAGCCCTTCGATTCAAATGTTTGGAACACCTTAAAGTCAGCTGGATTTACACGACCACCAAGAGGCAAGCGGGGTGGACAAAGAGTATTGGACAAATCTTTATATAATCGTATAAACCCACCATGTTTGTTAAATTATTAACTGGAAACGTTCAAAGAGACTAACGCCTGTATTCTAAAAGCTCACTCGCACTCACACTCAAAGAGTGGAGGTTCAATCTAAGCTTCCCTTACGTGTCAGTGCTATTTTTGAATAGCTGGAGGGTGAGTACTCACATAGTATGGTACGGCACTAACCCTCCAGCTTTTCAAAAACAGCGCTGACACTCAAGTTAAGCTCAGATTGAACCTCCACTCTAGATGATGTGAAGGCTTTGCTTCTGAGCGTAACTCATTCAATATTCAAATCTGAGCATGCTCGATCAATATTCAAGAGGTGAGTGCAGTGTCTTTTTAGAATACAGGCGTAACTCATTCAATATTCAAGTAATCGCTGGTTCTGCTCGAACGATCAAGACTAATTTAAGAATCATAACCCAACTAATTGTATACACGTTTCTCCTCTAACTAACAATATACCTAGCTCGCAACACATGTTTGTTCCTTCCTTAATGCTATCTAACGTTATGTCGCTCTCGCCAAAGATTGACGAAGTACGGGAAGTTATTCACCATGCGAATGTAGACCTTGTTTGTATTACAGAAACGTGGCTTCGAGACTATATTCACGATAATGTTGTAGAAGTGTCGGGATATAACTTAATCAGGCGAGATAGAATAGAAGGGCAACATGGAGGAGTTTGTATGTACATAAAGAACTCTATCCAATTTAAGATTTTAAACCACCTTGCGGATAATAATTTCGAAGTTATCTGGGCCCAAATTCGACCAGCGCGGCTCCCAAGAGGCATTCCTAGTATAATTATATGTACTGTCTACCATCCACCAAGTGCAGTGCACTCTTTAATATTAGACTACCTCCTTAAATGTATGTCATTGGTCGAAGCACAGTACCCTGACAGTGGGATCATTATTCTTGGCGACTTCAACATGTTAGACACGTCTAGAATGAGAGATAACTTTAAGCTTAAACAGATCATCAAATTCCCAACACGAGGGCAAAATACTTTGGATCTTATCCTCACCAATTTAAAGGCTTATTATAACAACCCAATAAAGCTTCCCCCCTTCGGGCTCTCGGATAATGTCACTGTTGAAGTTCAACCTAAAGATAGACCGGAAATTTCCGTGACCAAGATTTCAATTAAAACCAGAGATTTGCGGCCAACAAAGCGTCTGGCGATGCGTGCATACTTGGAGAGAATTGATTTACAAGCCTTGGTAAATAACAACCATATGACGTGTGACGAACAAGTGGATATTTTAGAAACAGTTGTTAAAACCGGTATGGACATTCTTACTCCTATGACGTCAAAAACTATTGTTGTTAATGAGCCTCCTTGGATTAACAGATCCCTATGATTATGTCGCGCTAAGTATTACGATTCGAAGATAAAGCATTTACAACATTACAAGCCGGCGACTTGGTGGAAGGAAGTTAAAAAACTGAGCGGAATGTCAGCGGTCACAGGAAAACGCATAGATCTAACATCCGTACTACAACACATAGACTGTGACCAGGAAACGCCAAATCCAAATATTCTTGCTAACGTTATCAATGAAGCATTTCTCTCTCCAATTCACACCTTTACCACCACCTATGAATGCTGCTACAGTATAGACTTCGACTACGAAAGTGAACTTATTGACAGAAGAATATGTTTTTATGAAATTAGCTGTGCTAATTCCAACGAAGGCATCTGGTCCCGACGATTTACCGAGTTGGCTTTTAAAGGAAAACGCAGATATTTTTGCCCGTCCAATAATGAACATCCTGAACAGTTCATTTCGCGAAGCCTGTGTGCCAGAGTGGTGGAAAAGAGCCGACATCATTCCTATACCCAAGCAAAGGCCAGTGTTAGACGTAAACAAACACCTTCGGCCAATTTCATTGACACCAATCCTTTCTAAAGTTGCGGAAGAATACATCGTTGATGAATTTGTAAAACCAGCCGTGCAAAGGAAAGTAGATCCCCAGCAATTTGAAACGGTGCCTGGCTCATGTACCAACCATGCACTTATTAGTATGTTGCATTCATGGTACCGTTCTACTGATGGAAATGGGGCGACTGTCAGGGTTGTATTATTTGACTTTAGAAAGGCGTTTGGTCTAATAGATCACAATATTCTAGTTCAGAAACTTTTGTCGTATGATATTCCTTATAGAATTATTGTCTGGATCACGGATTTTTTGACCTGCCGTCATCAAAGAGTCAAACTTGGCCAACAGTGGTATTCGGAATGGGGTGCTATACCATCAGGTGTACCTCAAGGGACAAAACTTGGGCCGTGGTTGTTCGCTGTCATGATTAACGATCTTAACACTCCTGGTAAAGAAATGTGGAAGTACGTTGACGTCTCAACTATTAGTTAAACCATCAGGAAAAATGAAGCGAGCCACATAAAGAATCAGTGGATGACTTAGTGAACCAGTCTTTAGCAGATAAAATCCAACTTAACGAATCTAAGTGTAAAGAAATGCGGATCAGTTTTTCCAAACTTCAAAAAGAACTAGCACCTATCACAATTAATGATAAAGTTCTAGAGATCGTAGATCATGCCAAGATCCTGGGTTTGAGAGTATCAAGTAATTTGAAGTGGAACGAACATGTTTCTGAAGTCGTAAAGAAAGCATCCACGCGACTCTATTTTTTAAGCCAGCTAAGATGCTCAAAAGTAGGTAGTAAAGAACTTGTCCAATTTTTTAAATCGTGCATTAGATCCTTGATGGAGTATGCTTGTGCAGCATTTCATAACAGTCTACCCGAGTATCTCTCAAACGATCTTGAGAGAATCCAAAAGCGTGCTATGCGTATAATATATCCGTCATCATCATACCAAGAGGCACTAGCGATTGCAGAGTTGGTCCCCTTCGCCATACGCCGCCAGCAACTTACTGATAGACTTTTTCAACAAATTTTGAAGGACGAGTGTCATAAACTTTATAGTTTGCTGCCAGCTGTAAACAGCTCCTCGGGAAATTTAAGGAATAAGCGTAAATTTTCTATACCTACCGTTAAGACAGACCGTTTTAATAATAGTTTTATCATTAGTAACTCTATTAAAGCATATCAGTAATTAGTACTGATATTAGGATGTTTGATTTTTGTGTATAGACATAGTTATGTACATATAACTATTAGTTATTAACTTGTAAACCTAACGTAATTCAGCCAATGGCTGCAATGTTAATGTGAAATAATCTATCTACCTACCTACCTACCTACCTGCCTGCCTGCCTGCCTGCCTGCCTGCCTGCCTGCCTGCCTGCCTGCCTGCCTGCCTGCCTGCCACCAGCCTGCCTGCCTGCCTGCCTGCCTATCTATCTATCTATCTATCTTACTTCTATGACTCTTATTGTTAGTCTCTATTGTTATTGTTCTTATCTTTTCCATTATATTACAAAATAATTTTAAGGGCTCATGATAAATTGAAATTGATACTCACGTCGAGTTCTTATTTATTTATTTTCATTATTTATTAAGTTTGCCACAATTGTTAATTAGTCAGTTACATACACATAATGATACATATTTTAAAGACTTGGCAGGCGGTATGTGCAACAGCTACGGCCAATTACAGCAGTCCAAAATACAGTCGAACCTCTACTTACGGACACCTCCCGGAAGCGGACACCTCTTGTACGCGGACACTGTTTTTGGGTCCCGGCCAATACGCTATTATATTACTATATTTACAACCTCTCCTAGGCGGACACCTCCCGTAAGCGGACGCGGACACCAAAACAACCTTCCCAAACAACATTATAACCTCTTGTAAGCGGACACACTTGATTTATTTTCTGTTAAATTAATAATTATGCCGCCTAGTTGACTTAATACAGTATTAGAATAGAAACATATGTGTTTGATATATTGTGTTATTGTGTTTAGCGGGACAAAAGCTAGCAGCAAGCGCACATAACAGATTTTTTCAAGCCATCTTAGCTGAACTATAGTCTCATATTTACAACGGCAATATATAGATATTAAATTGGTCATGTTTGTATATAATCTAGGGACACAAAGGTTTTACGGTGGGGTTTTTAGAGTAAATTTGCAATAATAGCTGTCAATAATATAGTCATATTAACATCATTATTAAAAGAATCATGTTTCAACAATTACGTAATCAGTTAAATATTAACCAACCTCTCATAAGCGGACACCTCCCGTAAGCGGACACCAGATCGTGGTCCCGAGGGTGTCCGCTTACGGGAGGTTCGACTGTAGTAGGAAATGATAGGCTAATATTACGAAACAAGAGTATAAAACAGGGTTATTGTTGCCCCCAAATTAACCTAACCGATAAAGGCAGATGGACGTCATCAGTAATCATTAAAATTGGACCCAACTTTAATAATTATTTCATATTTAAGAATTAATACCTTTCCTTTCTCGCAACCGAAGAATGCGGTTGAACCACTGATAGTTATTGAATTGTTTGTTTTGATGACATAACTAAAAAGTTTAAAAGTTATTACAGTACTGTAAAATCCTTTCTTGAAAATGAATTTGATTTTATCATGATGATTTTCACTTTTCGCACACGTTTTGCAACAAGGAAGAGGGAACTTGTACTTTTCCATTAAATGTCAATCAGGTCTCGTACTTTTTATTGACAAAGGCACACTCATTCACAAATTTCACTTTTACGCTATAATATTTGTAGTCCTTAAGATGTACGGAATATTCAAACAGAAGTTCAAACGTGTTCTATAGAGCATGTTGTTCATGTAAACATTTTGAACACAAGAGATATTATTGAAACTCTGAACCCACATTGCATTTATTGCTTAAATGTCCATAATCAGTGAAACTTACCCATATATACGTACCTGAATTTTCCAGAGAAATCAACTTGGATCGGGTATAACGGATGGTAAGCAAATCCATTTGAACATGGCTTTTCCAAACAAAGATTCATCATGGTCTATTTCAATTTACAAAAAAATATGCAGAATGATAGCGACCAAGAGCTGTAAGCATATTACAACATGCATAGAACGTCTCAAGTTGTAAATAATGCGATCACAATCGAAGTAAAATTTGTTTTTTAAAATTTTTTTATAACGTCGTAATCTTTAACCGGCACGTCAGTTTTCGAATATTTCAATTCCAAGAACAAGTGGACAATATTACAAAGATACATATTATAAAGTTTTAATTTTCACGCGATAAGCCTTTCCGCCTTCTCAATATAGTTGAGTTATTGTGATGAGAAGAGTTCTGGCAGTTGATAACCTTAATGCGTCTAGTGAGCATTATATTAAGATGTTAGTTAGTTTACAGTGAGAAGAAATGCATGTTCAACCCAATAATAATAGGCCACCTAATACCTAGAATAAAGAAAAGCGAAGTGGTTAGTACGATTTGGAAACGTGGAATAATAACTCACCCAACCAATTCTTGCTCTGGGATGAGAATATAGTCCAAATATTGAGCAAGAAAAATCTTTTGACACAATTTTCTCTGTCATTAAATCTTTGACAAAAGAAACATCTCCAACACCTGGAAAGTTATTCGGACATCCACCTTGGTCAACGATCATCAAATTCTTCAAAATTCGTTTGTTCTTAAACCGAAATGCCCTAAATAAGTGAAAAACTAGGGTTTATTATTCAAAATTTGCATCTAAGAATATGTAAATAATCTTTTTTTGTCTCCATATAGTAGAATGACAAAGAGTAAGGCTGGCTACACGACGGAAAAAGTCAGCGCGTAGCTAATTTATTTGATACAGCGCATCATCATGACATTATACATCAACTTTTAAAAACAACAGTCGATTGAGTACACAGAGGGAACCCTTTGACTATAATGAAGTCACACGGCACACTAAAGAAAATCACCGCAGTGATGAAAGCATTTTGCTATCATTCTGAGTGGACAGTTATCAATTAAGATGACAGCACGACTAATTCAAAATCGTTGGGCTTGAGTGAAACTGTGGTGTGTTGTATATGGTCGAAGCACGAACAGCGTTCGGTCGCCTGAGGAACGTATGGGAGCCAAGAAGCATCAGCTGTAACACCAAGTCGAAATTGTTGAAGATTTTGATGAAAGGAATTCTGGAGGACACTGCTCTGAAACCTGGAAGATGCGAATATTGAAGATACCGTAGCAAAACAAGCGAGCAAGGGCGTTAGAAAATATAGGCGGAGAAGTGAAGAGGAAAAGGTTGAAGAACATCCGCCACATTCTGAGAAACTATAAAAACGACGATTGGGTGAAAGCCATGACGTCGGCCTCTGTGGAAAAAGGAAACCGTGAAAACCGAACACCATTGGAGGGGCGTGTTGAAGAAGAAAAGCAGGGTGAATGATGGAAAACTTGGGAACCAGTAGAGATTACCGCTATTTACAGGGCATTGTGCAGGGAAAGTGTTGAAGTTTCACCTGGCACGAAGTGAACGAGTAAAGGTGAATGATTGTTTAGCTCAAAACATTTGGCGGTGAGTTTAATATATTCTTCATTTCACAAACTAATTACGCCATCCTCTACCAGCATATATTTCACTGGCAACTCTCTCGAATCTATTTGTATAAATATAGATATTTCTTTAAAAATATGTTGTTTTTGCGGGCGATGGTTCTGCGTTTAATGCATATTTACAGAAGTTATCAAACAAAATAATTACCAGTGAGCCTTTGTGTTTTTAATATCATTATCTGACGCGATCTGTATTCTGAAATCCAACACCGGGACATCACCAAACTCACTGGACCAATGTGGGTATCCAAATGGATCCACTGTTTTGTTATTTGAAGGAACGTCCCATGTCACTGTGTCATTCACGTGGCCAATCAACATATACCCACCACCATCTGTTGACATGTCGCAATAGACCTGCAATAAAAGAATAAATAAGTGAGGAAAAGAATAGGATCAGTCTAAATGATTGCCTGCATGGTTATTCTATAAATCTTCAATCAGATTACTTGATTAAGTTATGTGATTTTACAACGTTTCACCTCGAAGAAAGACGTAAACTTAACAAGGCAGTAGGTAATTTTAATATTACTTTCAGAGTTGCGGACACATAAAGAGCAATACACTCCAGGTCAATGCATAACCCCTGTGCAAGTGTATACTTTTATGTCTTGCTGTTGAAAATAATAGCTAAAATGTTCTCCTTTCAAAAGATATAAGAAGATATTTTTAAGATCGTCAGTTGTAAAAAGCTATGAATTACCTTTTTTGGTCGTCCACCATTGAAATTTACCCAATAATGTCCGTCTTTTGCCTTCGTGTTCTTGTTAAGAATATCCAGACAGTCGTAGCCAGGATTAAAATATTCTCCGGAAGGTTTGGAGTCTGAAATGTATTCAAACAACACAGAATTTTCGTGACAGGTAGATGGTATTATATTGAAAGATTAGTCACACGTTTCAATAAGGCGAGGCGTATTCGAAAAAGTTAACCAATACAAACTTACCTAGACACAGACACAGATACAGATATGTTTTGCTCCAGCGGCTGTTGTACTTAATTAATATGTATTTAACTTACTGTCAGTAGTCTTCCAACCATAGGCTCCTTTATCTTCAGTACAAACTAATATGATATCTCTGTCCTCCCGATCTTTAACTATTATCATTTCTCCATGATTTGATTTGGAACAGCTTCCTGGATCATGAGTTTTACGAACAGTCAACATCTATAAAATAACATTGTGTTATTGATTGTTTAAAATCACTTATTACATAAACTAAAGCAAAAGTGAGTTCGACAGAACAATAATAATTTTACCATTCTCGAAAACGTGAAAGGAAAACGCCAATAAGCGGTCTTGAGAATTACGGAATCGGTACGTTTTACTTCTCTATTTCAATATGTACCTTTAGTATTTTCTACGATTATGGAGCAAAACATGATGATTAACATAGATAACGAACGCTGATACTGAATAACAATTCGCCACTTCCAAATACAACACTAATATCAATCTATTTTAATGTTATCATTAATTTGCACACTCTGAAAACCGTGTCATATTCGAAGCACCTTATTTACATCAACTGAGATACACTTATAAAATAAATTTTATCAAATAAATATATTCATAAATTTATTTGATAAATCAAATTCATTGATGCAAAGTATTTAGTCAGGCAGATAGAAGTACAAAAATAAGTGAAAACTCGCCATATCGAGGGAAAATTTCTTTTTATGATAGAAATGTTCTTCTAAATCTCCCCAATCCATTTCCGGATGTCCGCCGGTCTAATTTTTTTTGTGGGACTTATTCGACACCCTTTTCTGTCATCCTCGAACGATATTTACAAAACGCCATGTTGCTTAGAAACCTCGTTATTTTTTGTGCAGCGCCAACCGCGATACTTCAAGTAGGTAAATGAAACGCCTAAGTCATTTCCTTTGTATGTAATGACAAACAAAAGATTATATTTTAAAAATTAGCGCCAAAAGATTTAAAATTTAAATTAGGTATATAACAAGAAGCATACACCGGAATTTGAAGTTTATTTCACCGGCGGACACGATGGGGAGGGGGGAGGGGGGAGGGGGGCAAGAACTCCTCTGCGCTATATTACTGTTCTCAATGTTTGCGTATCTTACAAAGTAAAAGGAGTCGGACAACTGTATGTGGACAACCTAAATTTGCATCCCCAATATCTTTGCAGAACTGTCATGAATATGTTAATACCTATAAAATCTCGCTGAAAAACACTTGTATTCTTCAGGCAACACTTCTGAGTCTATAAAATACCTGTAAAACGTGTATATAGCTGCCTAGCTACGAAATGAAGAAAAATATTTATATTGATTGATTGCACAATGATTATTAACGAAACGTTTTTCTCTTTTTTTGGTGTGGTGCTGTTTAAAAATATGTAATTGTTTAAAAATCGATCTCATACTTAGTGCGCAAGTGTTTTTATAGGCGATATTAACTGAAACAATTTCCCTTTATCTGGCGCGCTAATGGTTGTGGTTAATTATTATCTGAATATTGGTCTCATGATTGATTAAATACCGATTATTAACCAAACTGGCTAAGATTGCAAATGAGTAGAAACCGTAGGAGCCGAAGAGGAGAGAGGGAAGAGAGGACGACAAGCAATAACATGGAGGAAGACGGTAGAGAAACATTTGATAGAGCAGCAGTATACCTAAACCTGGGCCGAGACAGTAGCCTTCGATAAAGCAAGCTGGCGAAATTTTGTGACTCGATGTTTACAAACACACAGAAAAAAATTAACCAAATTTTTAACTGCTACGCTACTTTTTCAAGCTGGTTATTTTCTAAACATGGCCTTATATCTGATGCGCTACAGTTTAAAGATGATTACTAACTGAACACCCTAATTCCCTTTATGTATGTGCATGGTTTGCGAGTGTATAAAGATAGTTTTTAATATGATTATTGTTCCTAACTTCTCTGGCGCATGCACTGCTTTCTTTATTTCAACTTCCCTTAACTTGTACACTAGCGCACCTACAGAGACCAATATCTCTTTATCTGATGCACGAATGTTTAAACTAAAAAATTAATTACTTTTAGTTTAAACATTTGTGCATCAAATAAAGAGACAAATTTCCAAGTTAATGATTATCCATATCCTTAAACATTAGCGCAACAGATATTAGACCAATATTCAGTTAATTAATAAACAGCTTTAAGAAATGGCTTACCAAATGGATGTTCATTTAGTTAACAATTATCTTTACGCACTAGCGCACCAGATATGAGACCAATGTTCGGTAAATAATCAGACATCTTTAATTAAGCACCATAGCACAGCAGATATGAGACCAATGCGCAGTGAATAATAACTAAGCGTAAGCACTAGCACTATATTGTCTCTAAAAACACAAATATTGATTTTCAATCAATAATCATCTTAGAGGAAGACAAGGGGAGAATGTTTAATTTTTTTTCTTTTGTAGCTGGGCAGCTATATAGATAGATTTTTTTGACGTTTTACAGAAATTTCATAGACTCATAAATGTTGGCTGAAAAACTCAAGCGTTTTCAGCGGGTTTTTATGGGTTGTAATATGTTTGACTCCAACCTGTGTGGCAGCACTTCAAAATAATGGTGTTGCAAACTTAGGTTATCCACATACAGTTGTCCGATCCCTTTTAGTTTTGTAAGATATGCTAGGATTCATGGTTGAGAACAATAATATTGCGCAGAAGGAGCGTTGCCCCCCTCCCCCCCCCCCTTTTTCATCATCGTGTTCACCGGCAAAACGAACTTCCAATTCTGTTGTATGTTTCTTCTTTTCAACCAAGATAATATATAATCTCCTGTTTTGCAGTACATGCAAAGGAATGATCTTGGCGTTATATTTACCATACCTTAAGCTGGACAAAAATACCGAGGGCTCACTTTTTTCCGCAGAACTTCCAAACAAAATGGCGTTTTGTAAATATCGTTTGAAGATGACAGAAAAGGGTGTTGGACAAGTTCCACAAACCGCCGACATCCGGAAATGGATTGGGAAGGTTTAGAAGAACATTTTTATCATAAAAGAAAATTGTTCCTCGACATGGTGAGTTTTCCCCTCTATCTACCTGAATAATTGAGATAACACGTTAATATTTCCGGTATTCGAATACCTGCTATGACAAGTTGATTCCTGCCTAACATATATACACAGATTCTTACAAGAGAACATTACTTGGTGTCATAATAATTACTATCAACTGACAATTTCACATATATATTGAACTTCAAATGCGATCTCGTGTAAGCGATACTAAATAGGAGGAGATGTGGTTGGGTTTACTTGTTACAAATTGCGTGCGGTATGAACGACATAACAAACTACTAAAAATACCAAATAACTTTTCTATGGAGTCGTTAGAATTGTTGCAATGGTATACTCGGAAAGTTACCTTTGCATGGAACAAAGAAAGCAACACCAATAATCCAGAAACAATCGTGAATCTGAACATCTAAAAGGAAAAGCCAAGTAGTTGTCAAGCTTGAAACAAAATGTTCCTGATCAGGAGCAGTTCCAGTGGCTCAAGATTTGATTAAATTTGCAATGGATATAATAACGCCTACTACATAGGAAACACGCGTGGTTAACAGTTTTTATGTGGAAAGTGCAATTATATCTGTAACGGTCGAGCTCTTTATCTCTAAGACCAATGTAGTAACACCAGAGTTAGAGTGAAGAACAATATATATGGTTAAAGTAGGTAAATTTATATTATATTTACAACATTGCGCGCCGCTTTCTTATCTTACAGCCAATAGTTACGTGTAATGATGTATGCGCATACACCCAAAAATAAACTTCACCGTAATTAGCATTATCAGCACAACCGCAAATATTCAACCAACGTCCGCTTCTCACTTTTGCTTCCCATTTTGTTTTTCGGGAATACAACAATTAAATACACAGTTTGTACTTAACATGCCTGAGATGCATCATAATATAAGTATAAGTAAAAGTACAAAGATTATGATATTTTTGTATCACTCACGAAGGGAAGAATTCCAAGGAAATCAACCAAGTCTGAGAAAATCTATTTTGGTGATAACCCAGCGAAGAATGAAATAAATAACAGGACTAATTCCTATTCAAAAAAGCCATTCCTTTCTAAAATGTTCGACCTAGTTCCTACATTGTCCCAACAGTGCATTTGAAGCTTATGTGTAGTAGCATGGTGAATTAGAAAAAGACGGAATGCGGTGTACGGAATACAGAGTCTATTAAAATTCTGCATTTTTCGGTGTGCAGTCGGTCATTACACTGGCTACGTGATAATGTGCCAGTGTCTTAGAACGCCCAACCTTCTATTTTATTATTTTTGGGCTGCCACGGATACTGGATATTCTACAGGAAATTCTATACACAGTCAATTACGATTACGAAATGCCACGCATTCAAAATTGCCGCCGTGTAGGAGCGGGCAGATTGCCCGTCTTAGGGAATATTTTCTTGTGTTTATTCATTAATGGTTCGTTTTCTTTCAACTAAAACACACGCTTACTTTAAATATTCTTTACGTAATCAAAACATGTTACAGTGGGTAAAATCACTGGAAATTATGACAAAATGTGCGTTCGATTGTCACGAGTTTTTATAACAACTAACAATGTTTGAGATTCTCATATTACTTTCGCTCTTTTTGTATCTATTGCCATCGTGCGAGTAAGAGTGTGTTAGCTTGTTGCCATTCAGTGACGAGCTTATATCAGCCAATCAGCGATTAGCTTACACCTCGTCTGACCAATCAGTGACCGATAGCTTACTACATCTTTGATCACGATGTACAACTGTATTGATGTGGAGTATTTCAAGATATATGGCGGACTACTGAAGGGCGAGAATTGTAAACATGAGTAAAATTTTTAATTTGACGCTGAAAATTATCCATCAAAATATCCATGGCAAGTGTCGAGGGAGTATTTTTAGGGAGTATTTTAAGTGGTTTGATACTTTGATAGCATTTTACGCTGTGGAAATGATTTGCCAATTGACACAAAGTATTTGCTTTACTTGACCTGCTATATATCAAAGTCATTTGAATAAGGAAACAAGGTAAGCCCTTTTAAATACTGTACGAATATCCTGCATTATTCGAGCTTCTATTTCGTCAAAGTTCACTCATAAAAGTGTTAAAATAATGCAATATTTATTCTCAACATTATTTGGGTCAAAATCGTCATTGTCATTTTGACAGTCAACATCACATTATACTTTTGATATTTGATTGGTATAAAGAAATAAGCACAGTTTGGCATTTCTTTCCAATCCCAAACTGTGACTAGGGGGACTAAATGATTTCAAGGTATGTAATATTTATATGTGGTGTGTAAATAGTGCTGTTATATACAACCTTTATCCTCAAGTATGAAAGACTAAAATCTGAAGGTCTCACAATTGTTTTAAACATTGCTCCACACTCCTCCGCAGAGGATTGCGAACTTCCAGAAATATTTAGTCATCTTGCACGGAGTTTTGTGAAGCGTGGGGGGGGGAGAGCGTGCGTTCTCGACCATTTTTACTAGGCTTACACAACGTTTTTAGATCTCTCCCCGCGCGCTTGGATTTGCAAATCCCCTATTTTCCCCATGTGTACAGCACGCTTGCCATACGCTTCATGAAATCATGTGTAAGACGACTAAATATCTTCTTAAACTTGCAACTCTTTGCAGAGAAGAGTGCATTCCTCCCATGCATGGGCTATAGGCCGTCATCCCCTTTGTGCACAGTTTTGAAGAGCGTTATAAACGTTCATACCGGTACACTCATTGAGTGACATTGACCTCATGCTTTAACATCATTATACAATTATGCAAATACGCATGAGCAGATACGTGTACCCTTTGCGTACCTATTTTTGTTTTACGTATTTGCTCTCAAGAACGCGACGATGCCAAATTTCCGTTATCATAAACGTTATCATACTGAGCCAACAGTACTAATTCCACTTAGATATTTACACCCGGGTATGTGAGCATATAGCGCATCGCAAAGTCGTCCGCCAATATATCATAGACCCTACGTCATGCACGTTGGATGGTTTTCTGCGTAATGCGCGTACGCAAGTCCAGGTCGAGAAAAAAACAGGAAACTAGCAACCTCATGATTGGTTAGGACAAAATAGACCTGCTATCTTGTAAACATTTTTTAAAAAAGGTTTATACTTCGGGCATCGAAAATACAGACAAATAATGTGCGCCTTGTCAAAGTCAATTTTAATTTCACTTGGTAAAGTCAGCAGTCAAGGACAAGCTTTTAAAGTTTTGCAGCGATTTAAACTGGTAAGTGTATTTTTGCATACTTGCTATTGGCTTGGCAGGCTGCAGTCATTTGTGGATTTGCTAGGGCGTAGGTCACTCTGTGCGGTTAATACAATACTGATTAAGCAGTAAAAGGTATTTAGCAACTGAAGTTCAATTTTGAATTTTGCTAAAGATTAATAGGGCGAAGATAAAAACAGCTGTGCAAAAAACAGTTGAAGTTTTATTAAAATTTCGAAAGGTTTTGTAACACGTTTAAAGTTGAATTTGTAGTAAATCAAAGCTAAAATAGTACATAATAAAATACCTACTGTACTTTATATAGTTTGGAAATTGACAATTTTATATTGTTAAAAGTATACAAATCGGATCACTATTTTATCATATTGTAAAAAAAAAGATAGAAGAAATATATAGTGTTGCATGCACATTACCATGGTTACAGCGATCGACTGGATACTTCATGTTGCAATAAATTTCGGGAAGTGTAATTGCTAACTGCAATTGCTTGGTTTAGAATGGGCGAAGATTCTGCATTCATCTATTTCTAGTATATTGTCTATAATATCTTCTTGACCATATTATTCTATACATATGTACTTCTGCGAATACGAACAACTCAATCATTTAAAAGGAGATATTATGAAACCTTTTTAGCTACTTTAAATATTTTTTTGTCAAAATCAGGCAATAACCTGAGCTATATAACGTTTATATTCATTGCTTGGTGTAACCTGGGAAAATGAGCTTATTTGTAAGAGAAATTAAAGAGTTAAGACACTGCGAACAGCTGTTCGATTTTCCATGCCACTGCAGATTATCAAGCTCTATAGGTTGTAGACATTTAATGCAATGGAACGGCACAAGCAAAAACCTCGACTTTTCATGATACACGAGAGTTAAAAAATAAGCGTTCTCCCGCGTACTGTATTCACCCAACTTTTTCGCTAAAATTAATTTCGCGAAGACCAAAAACGTTTTGTTCATAAGAGAACACGATATCAGATCATTTTCTGTTACTAAGAGGATTTGCAATCCTCTTTAAATTTTCCGTGTGTCTCCGTCTTGAGGGAGGGGGGGAATATGTGAAACGCTGTAAAGGTTTAAATTAGTAACTAAAGAAGGTATCTAAAACAAGATTGAAAACTGATTACAATTGATATACGTCTTCGGATGAGTGAGGGGTTTTAAACTGAAAACTTAAGCTTGGTTCACACGAGTGAGATAAGCAAATGCATGAGGAAAGGCGACAAAAGGTAAAACAAAGAGATGCAATAAAGTGTGCAACATAAAGTCGACATAAGCACAAGTCTCTAAGCCAGAAAAAATACATTTCAAAAGCAAATTCTTTCCGTTCAGTCTTTTAAGTCATGCAGGGAAATATTTTTAAATGTATTTCTGCTTATTCTTATCTCGCTCGTGTAAATCAGGCTTTAGTGTTAGCGTTTCTGATGTAAAGGCTTTCCTTCTCTTGGTATAAGCCAATGTTTTCGCCATGCACGGTTAGCAAAACTATATGTTATTATGTTATTGTTCTCTTTTCATTTTGAAGTATTCTATTCTATTCCATTCCATTCCATTCTATTCTATCCTATCCTATCCTATCCTATTCTATTCTATTCGCACATTTAAACAATATATTTAAGGTCTGAAACAACTACACAGTGCTTTATGGCTGCTCAACAAGTAAACAACAAGAAGAACGTCGCATTCAAGATACATGTACCAGCTATGGAAGAAATGGCAGCTTTAACAGGAAAAGAACAGTTCTGCTGCTCTTGAGATCATGCAAGAATAATGACAACACCTTGCTGCTCGTCGTTTATTTTAAACCCGAGCAACCTGATCATTTCGTCTGAGTGTCTATAATAATATTATACACTTGTGTTTTCTCTAAATATTATGTATAAATCTATGTTTGTAATTGGTCACAGCAGTATGCATCTCAATATTTATTTGTTCTAAACTATAGTGGGGTTGATAAGAAGTGGTCCATTTTGTTGGAATCCCAAGGTCTCTTAAGGGACAAGACTAAGCGATGGGACATTCATGTGGCATGGGCCATTCGGATATGTACCTATTGGGTCGTCCCAGAAGCAATATACCCTCCCCACAGAGGGAATTACAAGTTAAATCTCCTACCACAGCTCCCCCCCCTCTTGGACAATTATGAGTGATGGATGTTTTTTTCTCCTCCAGATGACAGTATGGATCTTTCTGGAATGACCCATTTTAAAGTCATGTGGATTAGTAGATACATGGAACACAAGTGTCAAAATGTCAAATTTCTACAGGTTTTTCCCTACATTGAAGCTAAAATTGATAGGGTATGGAAGATCTCATGGCAAAAATTGGACAGCCGGATCTTCATGCCAATTATTAGAGATTTGAAACAAAATGTGAATGAGGTTTAAGAATGTGAACATTGTCTCGCAATATTTATATTTTGGAATAGATAGGTGGTATTAGTGGTAGTATATTTCTGTGTTTGCTGTGTTCTACACCCACTAACTTCTTCTGCACAAGGAGAAAATTATAAGTTAACTCCGCATATCATATTATTTTCAACAGAGGGCGATATGTGACAGGATTCATGAGAAATACTCAATAAAGCGGGGTCTCTTACCCTGCTCTGTTGTCATGCTTTCAACTGATGTTGTAAAACCTTGTCAAACGTTTTGGCAGATGGATTATAAATTATTGGCACTCTGGGATTAAATCATAAAATTGTTCAAAAGTTGTATTTTTTACAGAATGTTTTATCTTAATTTGTTTTTATAAAAGTACTGTTTGTACAAGAAAGTACTTTTTATACATTTTAGTAATGCACTGACCAAAGGTTCTGTGGGTTTGGAGATGCAATATCCAACCCGGAAATTTAATATCTCTGATCCATAACGTTTTCTATCTTTTAGTTATATTTGTATTGCTTCAACAAACGAAGGAACTGTGTCTTGACAAGCATAAGTATATACTATACATATTATGGAGACTCGTTATATGTTCCCAAGTGTTTTGAAATCGTAGGTTTTATTACGAAAAGGAAGTGACATCTCTGATTCTGTTTCTTTCAGAGCATCATAAATTACGGCAGTAATTGTGTCGTTAATTAAAGTTTGATAATAGCCACAGATAACTCAATTTTAAACAAATCTTGTTTTTGATGTAAGGGGACACAAATGTCAGGAAAGTATCCTCGCGTTGGCCTTCGTTCGCTCGTTGAAAACTACGTTATCCGCTGTCCATATACCATATAAAGACCACGAAATCTTAAAAAAAACTCTCCTGTTTCTATATTTACCCTTCATCGCTGTCAAAAAGCATGAAACAAACAGATAAAAGCTTTTCTATTAGTAACCCAATAGTAGAATAATTGCTAATAATTGCCAACAAACTTCTACAAATTAAAGACGTGCACCTATCTCGTCACGTGATATTTTTTTCCTTTGATGCTCAACATATTTTCCGCCCTCCTTTGAAGTGTGTCGGCCAACTTAACCATCTAATTCTATATTAACCATGGCTACTCGAACAAAAATTTATATACATTTTTAGACCTAGCCAGGAGCAGTTGCGAAAAATCCAATTTTGATTCCTGCCAGAGGGCTTAAAGTTGCATTTTTCGCATGCAACCGCTCCTGTAATAAATTTTCGTTCGAATATTCCACCTACAAACACCTTCTACAATCTCAGTTCTATCGAACAATATAGCGAGAAAACATCTTGATATTCACCCATATACCATATACCATATACTGCATCAGTCCCATCACTTCCATCATATATACACGCATTTGCGGTTAATGCTTAGCAACTGGACTCAGTTGGCTAGAGTGCTTCACAGGAATCGCAGGGCCGCAGGTCCGCCACTAGACTTGCTCCATGTCTGTCTCTTAAAGGGGTTTGTATTGGGGAGTTATAAAGGATTGGGGAGTTATAAAGGATTGGGGAGTTATAAAGGATTGGGGAGTTATAAATGGCGCACAAAGTTATAAAGGGCGCACAAAAATGCGGGCGGGAGGAAATAAAGGCGGGCGGGCGGGCGTTAGGCGAGAAAATTCTCGCCTTCCGCCGCCTTAATTTCCTCCCGCCCGCATTTTCGTGCGCCCTTTATTTATAACTCTGCAGTAAAATTCGATACCTGCAAGAGGGCCTAAAGTTGCATTTATCGCAACCGCTCCTAGCTAGGTATTTAAAATATATATAAATTTTCGTTTGTTTATCATAGTCCGTTTTCCTACAATGTAGCAAGGCATGGTGGAAAACGTTGAGTCTGTCAAAGGGTGTTTATATAGATAACCTATTACTTTCGATTTTAAGCATGCGGTCTCCGCATTTCCCCGCTAAAATCGAAACTCCGCGGAATAGTAAAATAGACCCGGCTTGGTAAAAAGATTTGCGTAGCGTAAAAACACTCTTAATAGAATACAAGTGTAATATCTATAAGTGCCAGTTAAAGCGTGTTGTTTATCCCTGGCCATCTGTAAAGTAGTAATTTATAACTGTCAATCATGCTTTAAGAGGTTTATGCCCTTCTATTTCAGATATAACGACACACGTTAACTCTCAAGGTCACAGTTAAAACAAGAGGTTGCATGTCAACGCGCGCAGACAACTATTTTAACACCGCTTTTCAATACTGAAAGGTTATTACTTGACCCCGTTTCAACTGTTGTTTTAATTAACATCCTGTGCTACGAGCGCCAATATTTTTCGCAGCACATGATTTTCAGCTGCTTAGCATCATGCTACTATACCTTTCGACAGTAATTGTACCTCGCTCGTACTACGATACCATTTAATATATCATAATTCAGATGAATTTGCATATTTTTCTTGGAAATAAGAGATAATCTCTCTTTCTGAATTCTACATACAAATGCTTAGTGTTTATTTCAGTAAGCTATAAACTGAAAAAAATTAGCAAGCTTCACAACAATCTTTGAAAAGTCAATAAAATGTCAAATTGAATTCCTGATTTTTTTGTGTCATGCATTTAATTCATATTCCTCTGTAGTTCAAATTATACATTAAAGATGATTTTTTTATGATGATTTAATAACGCTAAATGGTGTTAAACATTACAAGGAGAAATAATTCCGTTTGCGCAATATGATTTCTCCCAGGAACGCTAAAAGTAGTAATGGTGGAGTGCGCAAACCCGTTCAATTGATGACACCTATTATAGAGTGAACAACATGTTTACACATGTGAAACATTGTTCAAATTCGCACAATATGATCTATTAAGAAAAACCATTCATGAAACAGCTTTTCATGTTTCTGGCTCACTACATATACGTACAGTCTATCATAAAATCCATCGCAACTACCTATAGCATACCTCGTCTACAATCTTTGATGTTTCATGTCAATGTTTACGCTAAGGGTTATATATATACGATGTATCGAATCATATTCATAGCCATGGCAAACTATTTTAATGATTTCTGATTAACAACATCTACTCTAACGTAATAAACTTACCTCAACGTCAATAAGCCAACGCAAATGAAGGGAAACAAAACACGCCAGAGAACTCGAACTGGAAGCGACTGCTGCGCAATGCTTTATGCACGCTCTATATCTTGATTTTCAATCATTTTATTCGCAAGTTTTTAAACGTTTTTTATTGGTTGAACTGATCCTTTACCACGATCGCCGACGAATGAATTTCATCTCGGTTTTCTAATCCGGTTCATTTGTTGCCGGGCTACTGTGCCCTGCGACTATAGGATTAATTTCATATATCCTGGGCATAGAGTAAGGAATGAATAGAGAGACAGGTCCTTTGATCTTTTTGACCCATTAGAAAATATATGGGGAATTTGCATTCTTGCCTACTAAATCGCGTTATTTAGCGAATTTTTGTCATAATTTCATCTTTTGAACTCGGAAATACAAATAAGAAAGGTAAGAAAGTATTTTTAGCGTTTAAGTTGCTAAGGAAAACATATTTATCGGCCGATATTCGCTACTTGAAGGAGTGACAGGAGCGAGACTACGAGGGCACACGTTTATTTATTTATGAATAACGTTCAATAAACTTCAAGAAAGACTTTTAATGTAAACATACCTCTTTAGTATGACAGTACCAAGAGTATTAAAGTTATTTGGTAATATATAATATATAGTTTGCAAAATAATTATATGGACGGTATAGATGGGAGCACACATGATGCAGTATATACAGTACTCAGCATAGTGAAGTTTTGTACATACTTATACAATATTTACATGGGCTTTGTTTTACTGTATTTGTAGGCAACTTCCTGGAATACCACAGACATTGCATTCTATGTATTCCAAACTTGAATGAATATGACTATATCAAATATAATTTGTTCCCTTCAAGTGGGGGAATTCCACATCAATGATGAATTGGTTTTGTGAAGTTCTTTGGTTTTATGCAACATTTATTATTCAACACACTCCACCTTTGAAATATTTTCTGTTGATATGACTAATACTATTTGTTTTAACCCACTGAGTACTGTCTAACATGGCAGACAATTTTATAAAGTGGTTATTTATTATGCACGAGTCAAATCAATGAGTAACCACCCCCCCCCTGAGAATACACCCGGACATTAGCTATTTTTTATAAAGAAAGGGAAAATTCCCTGCTGCGGGGCAACAGCTTGAGGGCAAATTTCCTGCCCACGGGGCAACGGTTAAGTGGAAAATGTCCCACCCCGGGGAGCAAAAAAATTAAGTTGAATTTTATAGTTTAAAAATGTACAACGCATCAAGTAAAAATGTCTTCATATGGTCAATTATCAACAGATTTGCTCATTATTTGCATGTTAACTGGGGCTCTTCTCTTTAATTCCTTCTACAGTACAATAAAATTTTGAAATTTAGTAATTTTCTTTTTAATTTTAACATAAATTAAGAAATTTCAATAAACAGTTGCTCTATTCATACTATATTGACAGTACAATATTTTTTTGTATCACTGTATTAAAGTCTTGAACTCTATATTAAGTCACTAACAAATTCCAAATTATTTTACATACAAAATTAAAATTATGATTCCTTAGATTTTTTTAAATTTATTTATATATTATTTGCCCAAAGGCTGGTGATATTACAATAGGACCCAAAGTCCCCTACTAGGTAATAACACCATGGTTAGTACTGATTAGTGCCTAAGGGTTAGTTTTAGTTAGGGAGGAAAACCGGAGTAGCTGGAGAAAAACCCTCGAAGCACAGGAGAGAACTAACCAATCTCAACTTACATCAGTTAGTCAAGATATACCACCCCTGATAACTGATAATTTTTGTAATTAAGGTGCTAAGGTCTCCCTTTTTAAAATTGTCTGCCATGTTAGACAGAGCATATAAAGTAGCAGGCACTGAAGTGCATTGCTACTCAATGGGCTAAAACAAATAGTATTAGTCATATCAACAGAACATTTTTCAAAGGTGGATTGTGTTGAATAATAAATGTTGCATAAAACCAAAGAACTTCACAAAACCAATTCATCATTGATGTGGAATTCCCCCACTTGAAGGAAACAAATTATAATTGACATAGTCATAGTCATTCAAGTTTGGAAGACATAGAATGCAATGTCTGTGGTATTCCAGGAAGTCGCCTGCAAATACAGTAAAGCAAAGCCCATGTAAATATTGTATAAGTATGTATAAAGCTTCACTATTCTGAGTACTGTATATACTGTATCATGTATGCTCCCATCTATACCGTCCATATATTTTGCAAACTATATATTATATATTACCAAATAACTTTAATACTCTTGGTATTGTCATACCAAAGAGGTATGTTTACATTAAAAGTCTTTCTTGAAGTTTATTGAACGTTATTCATAAATAAATAAACGTGTGCCCTCGTAGTCTCGCTCCTGTCACTCCTTCGAGTAGCGAATATCGGCCGATAAATATGTTTTCCTTAGCAATTTAAACGTTAAAAATACTTTCTTACCTTTCTCATTTGTATTTCCGAGTTCAAAAGATGAAATTATGACAAAAATTCGCTAAAAAACGCGATTTAGTAGGCAAGAATGCAAATTCCCCATATATTTTCTAATACGAATTTGCAAATCTTCTGGCCAGATTAATGGCCGCCGCCAACCGGATGTCGCTGTCGGTGGTCCCAAAAAGATCAAAGGACCTGTCTCTCTATTCATTCCTTACTCTATGTCCTGGGTACTAGTTTTAACAAAAACCTTTCATTGATATTGAAATAATTACAAGTACCAATTATTAAATTTCGCTGTAAGAATTCCTAATAGCCCCCCAAATCGCTCGTGCATATTATGTAAATTTGAATATTCTTTAAACAGCTATTTTCCTGACCTAAATGCATTCAATAATAAGCGGATAAGAGGTCTTGCCAAATGCCGGTGAGTTTAATTAGATTTTCAATCTGCTCTGCGCAAGAGTAATGACAATGACCAGTAATACAGAACTAACTCTCAAAATTAAATATTATACTTACAATTAAATAGAAGGAAACTTATTATAATTATAATTATAATTATAATAATTAAAATATAAAAAAAAACAAGCAGATCACGCAAGGTAATCTGGTTCAACCCACCATTTTCTAAAAATTGTAAGAACGAATGTTGGCAAAGTTTTTCTCAGCTTAATTGACAAACATTTTCCGAACGGACACACGTTGCACAAAATTTTTAACCGGAACTCCATAAAGGTGAGCTATACATCTGTATGGAAAACATGGCCAACGTGATTAAGCGACACAATAGCAAAATCCTCAAGAACGACAAGGACCAACAACCGACGCAGAGCTGCAATTGTAGAAAGGAATCCATGTCCGCTGAACGGCAAATGCCGAAAAAGCAATTTAGTATACAAAGCCACCGTAACAACGGTAGAGAACAACGCGAAGAAAATCTACATTGGCATGACTGGAAATGAATTTAAAACGCGCTTCAACAACCATTGTTTGTCGTTCAACCACGAGAGACAGGTTTAGGTCTACGAAACGCAAAGAGTGCTCGACAACATATAGTTAGAGCAAATTATAGATTTTCGCTTACCTCAAAACTTGTCTGCAACAGGCTGTTTCATCTGTAAAAGAATCACCAGGCAGTGACAAGTATCGAAATAAATGACCGCTTATATGCTTCCTGCCGGAGCGTGAGGGTGTATGTGGGAGACAATGTGTGCATGCATGGCTTTGTTTGCATTGTTTACGCGAAATTTGTTACGATGACGACACCGTGAAATTATTTCAGCTCTTTTGTTTGAGTAAACAATTCTTGTTTTTCTCTTTCAAAATACAAAATGTTTCTTCTAAACATAAATTGCATCGTTTTGATCCTCCAGTGTACGAAATAGAATGTTTTAAAATTTAGCAATTAATTCTGAAATCCTTATTGTTTTCTTTCAATGTCCAAATATATTTCGAATGTTCCGTGTCGTTTGCGTGCTTTTTATGCTGAAAAGATTTAGTGTGGTTGGCCAATCGCTCTTTGAATGTTGGTTGCAGTCATGCCAATGTAATTTTTGATCGTGTTTGTGTTGCTTACTGTGACTGTTGCTTTGTATACTATGTCCCTAGTCATGCATTGTTTTTGAACCGGGCAAATGGTGTTTTCTCTACAACTGCAATTGGTAGTGTCCCTGTCCTGTGGCTTGTTATTCCTAGATATGCGTGCATTGTGTTTAGTGCATGATTACTGACTAGATATTGTTCATGCAGCCGTAACTTACTTGACTCTATTTCTGTTAAACATTTTATGGAGCTTGTGGTAGAAACTGGTAAGCTATCTGTAAAGAGAGGTTTATCACTGTAGTATGTTCGTATTGATCGTCAGTAAATAAAGTTTCCATTATTATTATTCCTATTATTTATTATTATTTATTATTATTATTATTATTATTATTATTATTATTATTATTATTATAAAAGTGAGGTTTATCATTGTAATATTGTATACGTATTAATTACGAATGAATAAAGTTTCCATTATTATTTTTATTATTATTATTATTATTATTCTAGTATTATATTATCAATAGATGATTATCAATAAACAATTTTTAAGAACTGCTAGTCTAATTTTTATCATGTATAGAAGGCAATAATTTTAAACAATAGATGGTAACAAAAAGTTTTTCTTAATAAAAGTTTCCATCTTTATAGTATTATACGATAAAAATCTTTCATTCAAAGAACACTTGAAAGATCAATTAAAAAAGACTTATGCGAAATGTTCAGCGCTACGCAGAGTTAAGAGAATGATCAGTTCTGAAACAATGATCAGACTATACAAAGCATACATCCTACCTCATCTAGAATATTGCAGCCCAGTTCTGATCGGTATGGAGAAAACGCAAAGTAACAAGCTTGAAGACGCAAATTATTATATGCTTAGAAAAATGTTGAATCTAAGAGCAACGCGTATGAACAAGTTCTTCGATATGCTAACATGAAGACTTTAATTCACCGTAGACGATACCATTGGTTGGTATTACTTTATAAGTGCATTAAAGAACAAGGGCCCATCTACATTCATGAATTTTCCAAGATAAAAATAACACCGTACAATTTACGTGGATCTGGCACAAAGCTTGAACAACCGGCATTTAAATCTTCATGGTCCAAAAATTATTTTAACTATATAATTAGTCGGATATATGGAAGGAGTTGGCTGTTTGCTTTGGAATAAACTGTTGGTTTTGAGACGAGAATTAAAGATAATGCTGTACGCAAACATAATCATTATAGTGGACCATGCTGTGAACTGAGAAATCAGTATAATAGAGTGAAGTTCGTTAACATCTCTGTGGGAGCTCTGGGAGTTTTAGGAAAGAGCAGTCGTTCATTTATGGACTTTTATCCAGTGATTTGTTATTAGAAAATCAAACGATGAATTATATAATGGAGAAAATAAGTGCATGTTGCATTAGAACAACTTATTATATATTTGGCAGAAAGGACAAGGACTGGACGGAGCCTAGTTTATTGGCGTGGTAGTAAATCCTTTCTTATTCTTACCTTGTACTGAGTATAGTCTATTATATTTCTATACTGTATATTGTAAATTTTAGTCCCTTAGCTTGTACCATGATGTATCCTTCTGCCTGTGTTCTCAGTGATTAAGGTTCTATTTTTAGCAGTTACGAAATAAAATTCATGTTTTCAGCTTTATACTAAATGGGTCTCACAGGTCCTTGTAGGATACCAGCAATTGAACTATCAACAGCAGAACAAGTTAACCTCTTCAATTTCAGAAAATAATAATAATAATAATAATAATAATAATTATTATTATTACTATTATTATTATTATGCGATCAGAACAACTTATTATATATTTTGTTGTCGAAATAAGGAATGGAGAAATCCAGAATTTTTAACTTTTTGAAATTTGGGCTGTGTATTTGTTATACTGTATAATTATTATGTTGTTTATATATACTATAGTCATTATTGATTCAAGTAGATCTAGAGGATAGCTTTGTATATGTACGCATGCCGTTATTATTATGTCTATATGAATAATAATACTTCAATACAACAGCTAGCAATCGTAAGGATAACAACATGATTATATTACATAAAAGGTATTCAAATACACCGAGTATGGATGGGTTTAATAACATGTTCCATAAATGAAGAGTCCCCTAGGGTAAACATAGCTACAGACTCAAAGGTGCGTAACTGCGTATTCAAAGGAATTTATATGCTGCAGGTTAATGAAACTAATAGTATCGAAATGTTAAGGAAACTATTGGTCGAAGGAGAATTGGTGTATAAAATTAACTTTTCTATATTTCAACGTTTTCAACCTCTTCGAATTTTAAAACAAAATGTATAATTTATTTATTTTTGTTGAATGTATTTCGAGCACTATCTTCGATCGATATACATGTACAGTAAATGCCTTTGCCACTTTTCATGTTAAAAGTTTCTTGTTTGGTCTTTGTATTGTATTTTCGCGAAATTGAAGAACATTCAAAACTTGATAGTCAGAATGATTAGAAATTCATTCCAGATGCAAATCGTGCGGGATTTGAGGTTTTCATAACATTTTTTAAATGGACTATAATTTCGCTATAAAATATTTAGTTGGATTTTATCAGATTATGTTTGCAACTGATAACTCACAAAAATACAACAATAGCGTCTCTTGTTTGAGTTAACCATTAATGATCCAAGCCCGTTATATACGAAAATACGGAAAACAAAAACAACATACGCCAAATTATTGTGGGAAAACGGGATCTGATATTTATACTCTTAAACTCTGGTCAACCCAAAGACTCATTATGGCCTATGTTCTCATCCCACGGGGGTATACATGAGACCCGCTAGGAGAGACTAAATGCCATAGAGCCCTGCCCTCAGAGTAGCGTCCCCCTCCGACATTACCTGAAACACGGAGTGATAATCCCCTTGGACAGTTCTTACGATTCGACTGATTATATTTCCATGAAATAACCTGAGTCTATAATGGGCTGAAGTTGACCATTTGGAACACTTCCACCCCGAACCAAAATCTTTATTTAGATCAACCATGCAGTTTAAATATTTACATACCAATCCTTCACAATGATAAAAGTGTTGGTTTGTCCTTCAATCAATCAATCAATTAATCAGAAGCTTTTATTAAAATTAAAATACATAACTGACATGGTATCCTTTCACACGAGTGCTCTTCCAAGGAGCCGTGTTAAACAAAGAATGAAACAATAATTTAACAAATATATATAAACCTATAAGATTTACAACTATTTTTCAGTCTTATAGTATTAAATTTGAAAGTTAAAAAGTGAATTTTAAAGGACTGTATTGAAGCCAGACTTCGCGGCATTTCATCTGGAAGATCGTTCCATATAATACATGTAGCTCCACGCTAGCTGAAGCTTAGCTTATTTTACCGGCCTCCGCACTGGCTCTGGGAGTGAAAATATTGTGGGTACTACTTTTAAGATTATGAGAGTGAAATTGCGAGGTAGGTGCAAAAATAGTATTGAGCTCACTGGGATACAAGTTATTCACTGCTTTATAAACACTATATAGTTGCGAGCTGTTTGGCACGGCGTTGGTCAAGCTAGAGTATCCCAACCAAGTACACGTAGGATATCAACAGACCTTACCTCATAATCGGAAAAGGGTATTATCCTACTTGCTCTTTTTTGAAGTTTTTGGAGTTTGTCAGAAAGAGTTTTACCTAGAATAGTCCCAGGTAACATTACTTATAATTTATGAAGTTACAATACATACATTGCATAGTCCATCAGATCAGTTCCTTCAAACGGGTGACATAGAAGGATGGGTGGAAGGAAATTTCTATTTAGCCTTTCCTGCTTGTCAGATATTACAACTGACTTTGGAGGCAAATAACGTGTTGTGTCATTAACTTGAATTTATACATTGCATGATATCTATAAATGATCAAATAGGAATAATTTTGAAGCAGTCATTAAGTCACAATCATATTTAGCAATGGCTAATTATTATCTACTAAAATTTTTTTTATTTGACCAACTTTTTAATGCTATTCTGACCAACTTAACCCAAAAATTATTGGGGGGAGGGGTTACACCCCCACAGCCCCAGTAGCGTCGCGCCTGCTTTTAAGTATTGCTTCGGATTTTCTTGCTTAGTCTTGCTGAGTTTACTTAAACGGACAAACAGAATGGAAATGACGGAGTCAAGTAAATTCGATTTTTTTCGCAGATATTATGATAAACGCATAATCATGACAGACGTTATCTCAAGGTCACAGCTAAAACAAGACATTGGAATGGCAACGTGCGCAAACAACGATTTGGACACAACACGTACTTTAATAATGAAAGGTTATTACTTGACCCCGTATCAACTGTTGTTCTTACTTAAGGTTCCGATCCTTTACTGTATATTGGGATGAAAGAGTGTAAAATAGAAAATATTCCAAAGAATTGCATTTTGAAAATCTAAGGTATGGATTAAGATCAAGAGTAAGTGGAAATGTTATTTTAGTTTGTAGCCCCAGGTTTTTAAACACAATTTTCGTTTTCGATCTTCAATAGAATGTCTACCAGGGGCCGGTTGTACGAAGGCCGTTTAGCTTAAACGGTGGATAAGCCAAAATTAAAAAAACACTTTCACACATTTGGTGAATGACTGAACTTAAATCTTATGCCCTTAATATGTAGTTGCAAATATAATTGTTCTATTCAAGTTGAAATATTTTGGCTTTGTTGTTCGATGAATGGATAGACTTGATCTATATTTTCGAGTTATCCACCGTTTAAGCTAAACGGCCTTCGTACAACCGGCTCCAGCTGATTAAAAATTGTGCTCAAGTGTAAATAATTTCAAAACGAGCCAATCGTTTTTTTTTCAGAAAAATAGCTTTGAGAAAACAATTGGGCTCATTTTGAAATTATTTACACTTGAGCATAATTTCTAATCAGCTGGTAGACATTCTCTCGAAGAAAACGAAAATTGTATCTACATTCAGACTGAACGAACTTTTCGAAAAGTTGACTGCCATCCGGCGGATTTTTTAGTTGCGTTTTACGAATTTTGCAGCCGAAACAGCAAGTTGTTTGAAGATAAAAAGTACATCACATTGTTTTATGATAGTTGTAGATGAATGAATTTGGAAGAAACGGAGTAATTCCACATTTTGTACATCAAATGCCCGAATATTTTCAGATTTCATCTGAATGTGAACCTGAATGTGAATCTGAAATTGTAGAGCCAATGGTAAGAAATTTAACCGGATGTTTATAATTAAGTTATTTAAAATGTCTTAATTTTCTGGTTTGCTTCCCATGAACAGAATTCAATTTGACCCTAGCGATTTGACCCTGCTTTTAAGCACCGCATGGGAAATACTAAATAATATTTTGCAGGAGGCCAGGGGGTCCCATGGCATTTTAAGTAGCTGTTTATAGCGATCGATCACTTAACTGTATGAAAGTCTGATAGAGATTTCGTAGCTAAAACGGCTTGTATCTTTAAAGCATTCGATAAACATGAACACTTATCTGTTTATGCTTGGTAAGGAGCATAAATAATGCGTATCAAAATAGTATAATTAATAAAATAATATTATATATATGATTTAACGGACCTATATCTCCTTCCACGTATGTGGCAAATCCAATACTGATCGACTGTTCATGCCTTATCTACTTTTTGTTCAGTCTGCGTGGCAGGCGTTCTAATTGTGGGGGAGGGAGTTTTGTTTAGGGAGCAAGGTTTTAGGATAAAATAGGGGGGGGGGAATTTGAAGAGGGAGGCGAAATGTACGCCTGCCAAAATCCTATCATAAGCGAGACTTTTGTGTCCTTTTGTGTCCATTGGTAATGTGCGTTTCGCGTCAACACTCGGTGAGATCTGTCAACAAATCAGGTAATAAGCTTGAAAAATGTTAAAAACAACTGCAAGTTACCCCATGGTGGGCAAAATAGATTAAGTGTTGGAGCAGACTGTGTGTGAATTACCAGAGCGTTTGGATTATGAAGTTATTCTTAACCCGGGATAGCAAAAATCAGTTATACCGAGCTGCTTTTTGGTCAAGACGTGCTTGCTGTTCTTCCAAATGGGCTTTTAAAGGGAGCGATGTTCAGGCTCAATGTCCGGAGCATTTACACTCAATCGTCATTAATTTCCGAAGGTTTTTTCTTTCGTTATTTAAAAGGTGTTATTATAATTTCCAGTCGTATTTGTTTAAGGATTGTCTCGTTTATGAATCTGATTGTGGCAAGTGTCATTGTCGCTTCCCCCTTCAAATTTTCTCTTCCTCCCGGGTTTGTTTCTCGACTCGCGCGCGCGCTAAAAAAAAAAGAACGCGCTCTAAACAAAACTCACTAGCTCCCCCACAATAGAACGCCTGCCAAGCAGGAGCGCTACTTTTTGTTAAAACTTGACAGTTTTCTTTACTTTACCAAAACAATAACAGGAAGCAGGAAGCTGGATTAGTAGCCCAAATCTAAAGTGAAAGCATTCCTCAGTAGGGATGAGTTCAGCAGGGGGTTATTTGTCGGAACTCATTCAGCCAATGACAATAAAGGATCGAATATCACAGAAAAATACTATGCGCATTACGCAGTAAATGCTTTCATTTACTGTTAGAGTTTGCTGGAGCGCTTTGTGTCTTTCCTTTCATTTGGCCTATTGACACAAGGTAAGCTGATCAGTATAATATAATATATTTCATACTATGTCGTTAATTGAACGTAAGCGGTTTACCATGAGCATTTTAAATACATTTCTCCCGCAATATATACATTCACAAAAAACTTAATTAATGGGATGTACTCGAGATATGCAAGGTAACTTTCATAGAAATTTAAAATGCATTGTGCTTGGGTGCTACACTTCTATAAAGTATAATTATTATCTATTTCCAGAAGTCATATTGCGCAAATGAAATATGCCATGTTTAATGCTATATTTAGCGTTATCATATCATCAGAATAGACTCAATCTCACGCATGATCTATCATTTGAAACACGCAGGAATGTGTATTCGAGAGAGACGAAATATTGATTCAATTAAGCATATCTTTACTTTTATGATCTTTGAAAAGTTTATCGCTGCAATGATGTGTTTCGATTTTACAGTTTAATTTGTGTAATAGAAACTAAGCATTTATACACACAGAAATGGAGTTCGAGAATCGAGAGATTATGGCTGTATTCCAATAGGTGTTCGCAATATATAGAAAGGATGTTGGGAGGAAAAATTTAAAGAATAATGGCTTTCTAGTGAACCACAGTTGAAACGGGGTCAAGTAAAACCTTTTGTTATTAAAGAGCCGTGATAAGATCATTGTATGCGCACGTTGCCATGGCAATATCTTGTTTTAATTGTGACCTTGAGAGTTAATGTCGGTTATTATATCTGAGAATATACGCATAAAGCTCTTATAGCATAATTGACAGTTCTAAATAACTACTTGGCAGATTGGCAAGTCGACAAATACGCTAATTTGGTTGTAACTGATCCTTACGAATTTAACGCGTTCGATTGTTTATGTACTAGATATAGGCATTGGGGAGAGATTACGGCGTGCGTTCGTATTTAGTTAGGTTAATTGTAGTATTGCAAAACGAAAATCGGAGGCAAAAATGCTCAGCATTATACATTCCACAAGCAGTTGGTTGTTAGCTTTGCGTATTTATAGCACGTCTGGCTAGCGTAACTGACAAGTTTTCTCCTTACCCATGCATTGCCAATTCAAATGTATCCTGAGTCAAATGAAACTGCATGATTGTGACATGAAACATATCTATATTTGACCTGAAATATATCATTGTTCTAGGATGTTTAGGTTCACGATTGTTTCTGGAGTTTTGGTTTTGTTTTCTTTGTTTCATACAAAGGTAAATATCCGGGTATACCATTACAACCATTCTAAAGACCCCAAATAATATTCAATTTGTATCAGTGGCAGAGTCAAGGGGGGGGGGGGCGCCCCCCAATCGCCACCAAGACCATTATCGCGAAAAGTCTAAATCCGTCTGGAAATTGTGGGCGGGGGGTACATGTTATAAAAATCCAAACCCAAGTATCAAATTGTAAAAACAAGACAATGTTGAGCCACTCGCAATAAAATAGCTTTGACACTGCCATTTACACCAAGAAGAGCCCAAAGGGCATTCTCGAAGCTAAATCCTGATTAAATCTCGACTGAGGACAACCATGAAGCAAGAAAGGCCATCAAATCTTATGTTGTATGTCCATTGAAGCAGGATTGGCCCCAGAGGAAGAATTTATGTTTTGTAACGATCTTGACAATTCTATTCTACCGCAAAGTACCCTCAAAAGCAGTAAATTCCGTTTCAGGGATTCCGGGGACCATGTGCCAGAACCCCCCTAGGTTGAACAACAAATTAAACATTAGACTACCTCTCAGAACTTAGCCCCTTCGTCAGGGAATTGTTGGCCCCACCCATGCATTGAAAATGATTTATTGGAGGAGTTTGACGTGGAATATCGCGTTAAAGAGTGTATATATGGTTCCATGAATAATGGGTTTAGTTTAGATTTTTAACTGTTAAATACATGTGCGCCATTATTAAAGAACGAATATTTACTCTCATATTCAGTATCTTGTGAAAATTTTGCAGTTTCAATATTCTTAAAAACCCGCTTGTAAAAGGTGTCTCAAACAACCTACAATTATCTAAATGGAAAATTTTCCGGGGTAGTGACTGTCTAACCCCTTTTAACCACCAACCACTTTACACTCTAGCGTCACTTGGGGGGAACGCATGAGGTGACACATCCAGTTCTACAAGGTAACTTTTCCAATTCATTTTATTACGAGGAGAAATGTGAGATCATGAAATATCATGTCTTTCATCTCACGGCCAAAATGCTGGGAATCGCATTTCAGGGACTCTAAATTTCATATGCATGGCAATGGTTCCAAATTAGGTGTAAATTTCACTCCTACTCTTTCCTCACATTATCTTATTATTCGTACAATTCGTAGGCAAATTTAAATTCGATAATCTGGTCCATCGATTTTATAGACTAAATGCAAAAGTCGTATGTAATTACTGCGTGTAATAATAAACAAATCAAATCAAAATTGAGAAAATCCTTAACTTGTCTTTAATTTTTATCAAACTAAGTCTTGAATTAAATATAATGTCTTGAGTTTAGTCCTTTAGCGGCAACAAAAACTGTCAAAACAAAATGGCCGTAGTTCCCTTTTATACGTTCGCCGCCTGGTGAACCTGCGCGCGAAAGCCGCAACCCCAATCGCGACGATGAACAGTAGGCGAATAATGAGATTACACTTCAATATTTTACATGTTGTACGTGATATAAACATGGATCGATGTTGTGAATTATTATTTGTTATCAGTCGTTCGATGTCGAGACAGTGAACTATTTTTGGTTCATCATTATGTGTTTCCTGCTACATAACATGTCAAGAATTTGTGGCTAAAGTATATAAGGTAGCTATTAAATTTGCTTTAAATGCCGAGATCGATGCGCCAGAGATTCATTTACTCAAATCCCTTGTAATGAGAACAGTACAAAATATCAATTGAAATACTGAATTACAAATCTACCAACGTCAAAAACAGGGATGAGAGTTAAAATTACATGTCGATCCACTTTTTGCCGCTGAACTCCCCATACAGTAGTATTCCAAAATCTTAACCTCTGAAATTCTTTGGAAGTGTTTATGAATATTCCAAGTTGATGACGTTGTTACACTCCCTGACTACGCCTTGCCGCAGACTTTGTTACCTGTCACTTTCTAGAACTGGGCAACGTCTCACGACTTAACTACACGAAATGGCTTTTATTCTAGTGATTTTACTGAATTGATTAAAACAATGTTATTTTACAGATCTTGACAGTTCGTAATACTCATGATCCCGGAAGCTGTTCAAAATCAAATCATGGGGAACTGATATTAGTAAAAGATCGAGAAAACACGGATACCATATTAGTTTGTACTGAAGATAATCAAGTCTATTGTTGGAAGACAGCAGACAGTATGTTGAGTTTGCCGACGTATTAGTTCTAGATCGATAAAAGCTTTATATACAGTTATTGTGAACTTCCTGCCAGAGTAAATTTGACTCTCTGGGTCTGCTCATTTAACATATAATATTGAATCAACTTTAGATTCCAAACCGTCTGGAGAATATTTCAATCCTGGCTTCGACTGTCTGGATATTCTAAACAAGAACACTAACGCAAAAGATGGATATTTCTGGGTAAACGTCAATGGAGGTAGTCGACCAAAAAAGGTAACCCATATATTTTTAAGTACACTCAGTTTCTCCGTTTAGTCTCCGAGCCACCGAAGCTCGTGGGCGAGGGTACTAATTCCGTTCGCGCGACATCTAAAGTTAATCAAGTATCGTGGGCGCATGGCTATGGTTCAAGGTTGGTCGGTGGCAGTGAACTCTAAGGGGACTGGAACGATAACTTGGCCGCCATCTTTGAAGCCACTCACGATGGCCGCCATGTACGTACGGAGTCGGAAAATACACCACTTGGAAAACATGGATTTACTCACGTTCTACAGTAGTTACAGCAACGAAGTTGAAGAGCTAAGTTTGCTTCGGCACGTTCACATATTTTCCATTTTTTTCGTATACAAAACTGTTACCCTCGAATTTTTGCCGTAACTAAGTATTGAACAGTGAGAACCATGTAGGAAACCAGGAACGGTTATTTTAAATTGAAGCCTTCGCGTGAAAAAAGGAATTTTCTTGCCCATTTTCGCTCAAAAACAAACTTTTGACGGAATTTTCCAATCCTCGAAACTCTCCCTAATCTTTTTGAAAGTGCATTTTTCTCGCGCGATTCCCGCTCTTAGCTTCAAATTGGCTTCATCCAATCACACGACTTGATCATTGGAGTTAGCATTCCAGTTTATGTAGAGTTCACTGGTCGGTGGTCATCTCACTGATCTCAAAAGTATGGCGGATTGTCAGGAGTGGAATGAGTGAGTATTTAAAAACATATGAGAAACTAGTTTGAAGAAATTTGCAATAAAGGACTTTTTCTCGGTTACTTCAAAAGAAGTAGTTAAATATCATGCAAGAAGTCAAATCACGGCAAAGTACATTTATAGCAAAGCGTATCAGCCGAGAATCAGTTAAATTCTATAAACATTTCAAAACCTTTAATCTTATGAAAGAATCTATTTTCCCACTTTTTTGCTGGAACTTTTGCATTTTAGATGATACAAAAATATAACTTTTTTAGTAGTAGCATGAGAGCATCCATCAAGCGGCTAGAAACTACGTGAAGCTGTGCATATCGTGATATAGCGTGTCCATCATGAAAATTGCTTGGCCGAGAAGAGATCGCGCCACCTTGTCACCTTTAAACCACATTATTATGCAATGTGAATACACAAACAGTCCATCCATCTACATTTTATTATTCAACCTAAACTAAACACTATTGTTTCGAACAATATATTTATTATATTAGGTCTATTGCGACATGTCAACAGATGGTGGTGGGTATATGTTGATTGGTCACATGAATGACACAGTGACATGGAACGTTCCAACAAGTAACAAAACCGTCGAACCATTTGGATATCCACATTGGTCTAGTGATTTCGGTGATGTCTCTGTGCTCGATTTCAGAATACAGGTTGCCTCAGATGATAATTTTGAAACCACAAAAGCTCACTGGTATCTAATTATATAACTATATTTGACGTTTAAGCTTTTTTCCAATAACACAGAAATGCAGTGTTTTGTCATGTTTCTCCTTCTTATTAAGTACGCAGAAAATCATCGTGAAGTTGTCATCTAATAAAGGATAAAAAAAAGACAGAACATAACATTTCGTTCATAACAATGCCTGAATATACCTTTCGTCAATTAGGGAATCTGGTAATTAAGGCGAAGTGGCGAACTTCAAGAGTTGTCTTAGAGTTGCTGCTTTCATGGATCCCTATTCAAAGCATGTACGCAGCAAAAACGCATTTGACCATTAAATACGTATTTCTTATATCGACCATTATACATGCACATGCACATTACTTATCCTTACCGGACTAAATTAATAGATGTTCCTCGTCGTTATGAGGGCCCTAGGGAAGATAAGCTTTTGCTTACTAGGTGTATCACCCTCTTGAAATAAAGATTATTATTATCATGTATTTAAAAAAAGGAATATTATTTACCTGGGTTTGACAACTAAGTGTTGATTTTTCCTGCTTTGATGCATACGTGCATCGCTCATTAGTTAAAGATAACACCGTCTTGTCTCGTCCTTTGAGATATTATATTCTGCTTACCTACAATCTAACGGAAGAATTCATTCAACTTTTCTTTTGCTATCCTTAGGGCATATCGGTTTAAGAACAAACGGTTCTTGAAGAATTTGATGATCGTCAACCACGGTGGATGTTCACATAACTTTCCAGGTGTTGGAGATGTATCATATGTCAAAGATTTGATGACAGATGAAATTGTGTCAAGAGACTTTCCTTGTTCAATTTTTGGAGCATATTCTCACCCTATAGCAAAAATTGGTTGGGTGAGTAGTTAAGATATTCTTATGTCAGTACCAGCTACAATTTATCAAATTATAAATACGTTGGCCATACATCTATTTATCATCGACCCGACGCTTCGACCGAAGCGGTTCGTGAGAATGTTCGTAGACAACACAAAGTTTGTAGAATTTTAAGATTTAAATGTTTTCCCCTTTAAAATTTATCATTTCCCGAATATTTTAAAGTAAGCCCTTCAACCTTTATAAAAATTTATCGTATTCGTTACGTACTGTTATATAAACAGGATAATACGGGATTATATTGTTTACTTACATTTCCTAACATATATAGACTCTCAACATCATGTTTGTTCCTAGCAAATGCAAATGTTCCTAGCAACGGTCAAGCAGCATGACCGAGAATATCTCGGCCGTTTGACTCCCGTCTATATTACATATCCCCAACCTGTCTTCGCGCGTGTGATTTTAAATTTCGGAGTTTGTTCGGTGCGGCTTTGGAACGCCATTGTAAAAATTGATTATGTATTCAAAATGGCGACGTAAACATATTATTGAGTAAATCGGTCAGTAAATGGAAGTTTTTTCCAGCGTGCTCCCTTGATTTGTGTACTGATTTGAATAACAAAATACATATTTTATATAACTATTTTATGTTTTACTATATAGATGAACATGATACTAAATTGCTAATGAACTGTATTTCAAATGCATTTTTTGATAAAGATGAGTTGCCTGCTTTTTGCATATTAACCTCAAACAAAACAGATTTTTGTATTAGTTACAAATAGGATATCAGAGTATAGAGGCGAGAGTTACTGCATGTGCGTTTTTCAGTATTCTTCACATCTTTTAAGTGCTTCAATCAATTTGACGCAGGTTTATTAGAATACCAAAATTTGCCATAGTCGGTTTTGCTCTTTATCCTACCTCTTAATAATTGTTTGCTATTTGTTTTCGCATATGTTTGTTAATTTAAATAGACAATGATGAATATTTGTTTGGAAAGGCCATGTCGAAAAGGCTTTGCATATCATCCATTATACCCGATCCAAGTTGATTTCTCTGGAGGATTCAGGTGCGTATATATGACGAAGTGCCAAATTATGAAATAAATATGTTTAATTTGTTGTCCTTCTAGTCAATATCCATTGTATTCAAACGTTATAAATGAAAAATAAATGCTAAGAAAAATGTTTGAATGTTTCTCTTCATACATGGGCTTACATTTCTTCCCAAAATATATCCAATTATTGTACAGGTTAAAATAGAAATTTTTGAAAGGGATTTATCTCCGATAATATAGATTGAAGACAAAGCCTGGTACGTTCGTATTTAGGGATTGAAAAGGCCAACTTCACTTTTGTTCTTGACCCTAAACATGTCTTGAATTCCGCGGATCGCCATGGTAAATTCAAATTTCATAAGAGTGTCTATTTTTTTGTTTCTGATCTGTTTATATAGCTATATCGTCACAGCAAACAATTCAAAAACTAGAAGTGGGGCAACAGCATTCTTCGGATGCAATAAAGGAAAGGTACTAGTAAACAATCATGTAATTCGAAATATTCACGTTAAATTTTAATTACTGATTAGACTTTCACCTCTCTACCACTCTGTTCAGGATTACGAGGTGAGAACCTGATTTCAGTTCAGTTCAATGTGTCGTGGTCCACTCAAATTTGAATGAATTTGCTGAAAAATGTTTTAATAGTTTATTTTATTTTTACTACTAACACTTTCTACTATTAATCCTATCGAACGACATGCTGAGAAAAATCTTGATAAATATTATACTACCTGTACTAGAATCACATGATATTTGTATCCACAAATATGCGACTCAAGTAATCTTTCTAATCATATTTACGTGATATCATTTTTAGTGTTGTGCATGTTATGGACCGCCTGGTGGAAGAGATGTTTACTGTCTTAAAGAATGTCAACCAAGCAATGGCGGTACAATAACAAAACATGCATCTGCTTGGTTTTGGGTGAGATTAAATCCTCCGCGTAAAGTTTGGGAGAAATGTATGGAGTATAAGAGTGAAGAAGAGAATGGTGACAGTGCTTGGTATAAACTGGTTGGAGATAGAAATATACCTGTCAAAGTAAGTGGGGGGAAAATAAGTAACTGTAAATATTTAACAGAGAAGAAATTGAAGAAATCAGTACAATAGGAGTGGTGACTCTCAAGGATGAATCTCGTTTATTGTTTCTTTTATATAAGTCAAGGTTGCTGTAAATTGGTTTCGGTTATATATTACATTGCAAGTATGATGGAAAACGAAATAACCCAAATGCTACGTCTATTTCTCTATCAAAATTTTCTTAATCGTAAATGGTGACCAAACCAATTGTAAGAATATAAAGGCTCTCTGACCAGAAACTAAACTCTAGAATTATATTGAAACGATTGATTTTGCAGATTGTTTTGTCTATGGAGTAAAAGGACTGGCCAAAGACAAAATGGAAAAGCATCTTTTCTTTGACATTTCCTATAGATATTTCCCGAGATATCCTGACATTTCCTGTCCTCTGACGATATATATCACCTGAGTATTAATATCCTATAGGAAATTACCTCCTTTGCTAGGCAAGCATTCAAGCCTGAACACTAGGGCGAGTGAACAAACTTAAATATATTAGTCATTTAATTTTTAGACCAATTTATTTATCTATTTTTCGTCTATTTAGGGAAGATGTGGAAAGAGTGAACCTCTTATGAATGATGGCGTAAGTATAGTAGAAAAAAATTAAGCTGTTAAATTATGAAAATATATCAGAAATAGTTACATCGGCGAATGGGGGGACTATCGGAAATGTAGAATATTTTCTCGCTAGTAAAAATGCTAGTAAAGAAAGAAGTTATGCGGTGATGATCCATAATTTAAACTTCTTACTGACGACGTTACTTTTTACAAAAATGAACCATTTAAGCTAGCCAACGGGGATTGTTTACCCTTAAATGCTTGTCATACACTCTTATTATCTAACCTAACCATTTTCATCTGACAGGCACATAGGTATAATTTCGAATACACATAAATTGGCAATACTTATTAGAGGTAAATTTGCAAAAATGTGTTTATGTGCAGTATTTTCGTTCTGTATGGATTATTATGCGTGCCTAATTTCAACAGGTGGTGGTCTTAGAAGATAGCAGAGGAATAAACAATATTCCAGCAGTCAGTGGACTGTTAGTTTATAGCAAAGATAACCAAACTTTGCGTATTAGAAAGAACGACACATGGAAAACTCTGGCAGAAGAAGAAAAGGTACATAAGAGAGAAGTAATGTAATTATTATTTAATATATTATGCAGTATACAGTACATGTATTCTACAGAATATAAAGGATTACGATAACGGTGGAATAAGGCTTTTATATTGGAGTCGCTTTACACCAAAGCATGACAACCAGGACTGATTGAAAACGTCATCAATGAAGTTTCAGATCAGTGTGTAGGTTACTGCGGTGCTGATATTAAGGCTTTATACACTGAGGCAGCTCTCTTTGTATCTCACGATTAAGTGAGGCGAGCATTGTGGCATGGAATGAAACGTTGTTCTTGACACGAAAAGATAAAACGTTGATGAATGGTTTTACAAAGAACCAAAAAATTATTTGGAAATTTCACGTATGCTTCTAAAATCGCACAAGGGTGCACTGATAAGATATTCCCTTCTTTGCTGCATGTATCTATTTTGTAGATCACCCATGATTCTAAAGACGTGTCACCTAATATAATATATACCTTGTGAAAGATGCAGTTTTAAGTAAAAATCAAATTGACATATTTGATTAGAACTCAACTTTTAGTATATGACGTCATGCTTGATTTTTTTTGGAGATTGGAATCTGTGACAGTCGCTCTCGTTTAGGAAACTGCTTTAAGTGATTTGTAAATTTCTGTTACTTGAAACTTAACAACCAATAAAGTCTCACTATTCGAAACGTCCCTATCTTATGTGGTTTTCTAATCACGGTCGAGTAACATTTCAATGCATATTTATATAGATTTTGAAAGACGTTTCTCAGCTTAATGAGCAATTGGCAAGAATAAACGAACGATTGGAGAACGTGGAAATTGGTAAGTCATAAAGATTAGCAAATCTTAACTTCTATTGACGAAATATATATAATAATCAGTATCTCTTTAACAACTAGAAACGACGAAGGGTTCCAAGTCATCAGGATTGTTGAAGGTAAAAGCAACCAATATAGAAAGAAGCTAATGCGTATGGTGTAATTATAACTCTATCGAATATCCTCGTTCGTTTTGATATAATTACTCCCTCTGTTGCTAGAATTCCGAAAGGCTGTAATTCTATATTCCAGTACATCTTACATCCGTCCAGTTTAAAGAGACACGTTGAATTCTCCATGAAGGCTTTTCTTTTCACTGCACTTTAAAAATATTAAAGTTCACATACTTGATCAGAACTCGACTTTTGGTATAAGATGTCATAAAATCGTAAAATATGTGAAAGATGCTTTTCTATAGGGAACTGCTTTAAAACGATTGGCTAATTTCTGTTTCTTCTTTCCTGCGCCCATTCAAATAGGATGCTAAGAATTTTTGCACTGAGAAACAATTGTCACACAATTTTGCTAATTGTTCCACTTATGTCTGAGATTAACTTCACTACACTTCACGTCAACAACTTCTTGTAATAATTAGCTCCTTGAGTGGCTGCTATATTCGAAGAAGAGGTGTTTGCTGAGACAGCTGAGGGTATGTCTGTCCTTCGGTCAGTCGGTCGTTCGATCCGCCGGTTTCTCGCTTTAACCTAGCTAATATACAAAGGAAAATTTGGGTTAATGCTTGTAGGACCAAATTTGTATAACTGGAGCATATGCAGTTATCTGAGCATGCGTCATTAATATTAATTACTTGCTCAATAATAAAAGCCACGGTTTGCCATCCGCTCAGCCCTGACAATAATAAAATACTGGATTAGTTAGGCCGTTCTTGGTTGATATAACTTACTTTAGCCTGGATAACTGATTATTATTGCAGGAGATTTTAATTATCTACATATATATCATCACTGTTATGAACTGCAGTTGAAACGTTTTTTACACACTCCAATTCGCGGTACTAACATTTTCGATATTGTGATAACCAATCTGCATCAATTATATCAACCAAATTCTCCAGAAATTGTACCACACTTCTGTTTGGACCTATTTCCCTTCAAGTAGACCCCAAACAACATGCATGCGGATAGTGTATAAAGGGGATACTAGGCCTTCAAGGAAAGCTGGATTGAGACAATTTCTGGGTCAATGTGCATGGATTGGAAGGTTATTGAATAAGCCACTACTTGCGAAGATAAACTGGTCTAGACCACATTATGCCAGGAAAGAAAATTCAAATGCATTACCAGAATAGCTGCTGTATTTAACGCTATAGAACGAGTTCAAAGTTCATTATCTATCGAAATACGAATTATAAGTTCAACCTCGACTAAGTGGTCTGACCAGTTTGCGTGAGAAGTACGGTGGCCGCTATAACAAAAGAAAATATCAGTGGACAAACAAAAGTTGCAGTTCGCAAAAAAATATTCAATACGCAATCCACATAAATAAGTTTCAGTGCACTACAAATTCAGCAAATACACAACAAAATATCTTACAACACGAGACAATATTTCGTACGTTTCGTACGCGAAACACGATACGCAACAAAGATTATTTTCAATACACAAAAAAGTTGCTTCTGCGAACATTACCGATCATTTGGGACATCTTGAGAAGTTAGTCTTTTTCCACAGCTTTACCTATTTATTCGATATCCGGCGATTCTCATTCGTTGAAAGTCGTGTGTTTTTTGTAATTTTATGCTTTAGCTTTGTTCTATTTTTTTATAAAAATTTGAAGTCTATTTTGAAAATTTGGACATATCCCAACTGCAAATCTCACATGCGAAGAGCTTATTATAAACGTTACTTCAAGCAAGGGTTTAATTATAATTAAACAAATTTTATACGGCTTTATATCGAAATACCGTGGCATTGAAATGGCTTTATGGACGTTGATGGTTTTGTATTCATGCATCCGGTGCATGGATGCATGAATACAAAACTTCGTGATCTCCGTCTTAGAAGGGAAAACACTGATTAAAATATCGATCATGTCCGCCTACGTATTCAGCAAGAACTCGACGGTCTTGGTTGTTCTGGTGGGTACCGTGCTGTCTGGCACACATTAAAAATGGAAGTATCCAGGTGCCAAGAGAGGTTGTCCATGTAATCCTTAAAGAACTTTACCCTGAAGGTGTGGCAGGAAGAAGATCTAAGACCCTTCGTCGTCGAGATTATAACCTGAAACCTTACGGTTTTCCGGTGCATGGATGCATAGATGATTACAATCGCAAGGTACTATGGTTAAAGCCTTAAAGATTTGTAACACACAATGATCCAGCCATTACTGCACAACACTTTCTAAACGCTGTTAGAGAATGCAGGGGGTTTCCAACTATTCTAAGAACTGATAATGGTACAGAAAATGTTATTATGACTGCTATGCAATCATACTTTCTATGTAATGGAGATCACGATTACGCTGGCCAGAAAGCACACAGATGTGATACATCGCCATCAAATCAACGCATCGAATGTTGGCGGTCATATTTACGGAAACACCGTTCAAAAGTGAGGTCTTCACGGTAAAATATTGGACCCGGCGATTTATAGCCCTATTGACCGAGCGATAGCGAGGTCAATACGGAAAGACCGAGTTTGAATATTAATAACTTACTGACTGAGAGTGAAGGCATGAGTACGGCAAAATATCAAACCAAGGTCTTGCTGTATGACCGAGCGATAGCGAGGTCAATACAGCAAGACCGAGGTTTGATATTTTCCCGTACTGCCTGAACGGTCGATGTCAGTAAGTTTTTTATTATATGGCATTATACGTTTGTATAAAATGAAAAACATGGTCACGTTAGGGCAAAGTACAAAGTCCGAAACATTTGCAAAATGTCAATTGTAAACTGAAATTTATCTTTTGGTTAGTGAAACTACTCTATAGCACTTAACAGAGTTTTGGAAAGTATTTCAAGAAAATGACGAGGTATTTAGTTATTTGATCAATGACAACAAATCTGAAAACAAAATATATGAATAAATAAACAGCACCGAATTTCGACAAGTATGTTTTTTGTTCGCTTTATTTTATATTCTATCTTTTTTGACAAGCAAAAACAGAAATTTTCAAAAATAATTTTTAAATCTGTGGCTGCTGTAATTGTATTCTTCTTTCAGATGGTGTCAAATTCCTACTGGCCATCTGCAAATACAATTTCCAGCTTTTCGCATGTTCAAAACACAAAATATTCTTGACTGTTTTTAGTATAATAATAGCAAAAACATTGTGAAGTTTACCTTGTATTTTCGACTTACGCCAACAAAACCTTATTGAGAAAGTTATTTAACCACAGCAGTCACTCCTTTTCTGTCTTTTAGGTTTATTTTTCTTTGTTTTGAATAGTTTGAAAGACTTTTAGACATTTTTTTTGTTTGAACTCGGTTCTCGTCGCAGGTTCGTAGGGCAATAAAAATACCATATTGCCCGTGGACAATAAGGGAAAATCCTGCCTCGTCAGCAGCCAATCAAATTGCGCGATTCACCAAA